>JACXGI010006804.1:0-40216 GCA_016801175.1 Esox masquinongy
CTGCCTGCTCCCTGACTGTACTGTTGCCGCCAGTCCGTGTACCGACTCTCTGCCCGTCCCTGACCACTCTGCCTATCGCTCGTCTGCCCCTTCGCCGCCGTTACGTTAAACGCCTTACCTCCCGTCCCCGTCCACACTACCTGCCCTTTTCCCACTCGCTCCCAGTCCGCGATTGGATCCTCACCCGTGCCCCTGACAGGTTTAGCGCTAAAATGCTTTGTGAAATAGTCTTAGACCAAAAATTTAGGAGTTCTAAACTTAGGACTGACATGCCCATTGTTTTTAAGAGTTTCTCCTAAATCAGTTGGGACATTGGGTGCAAGTTGGGAACTACTTTTAGCCTTAAGATGTTTTGTGAATACGGCCCCTGATGTCTACAGAAAGTTACTTTGTTTTTGCTCTGACATGCACTGTGAAGTGTGGGATCTAATACACCGATCAGCCATAACATTATGACCACTGACAGGTGAAGTGAATAACACTAAAAATCTCGTCATCATGGCACCTGTCAGTGGGTGGGACAACTTAGGCAGCACGTAAACATTCTGTCCTCAAAGTTGATATGTTAGAAGCAGGACAAATGGGCAAGTGTAAGGATCTGAGCGACTTTGACAAGTTCCAAATTGTGATGACTAGACGACTGGGTCAGAGCATCTCAAAAACTGCTGCCCTTGTGGGGTGTTCCCGGTCTGCAGTGGTCAGTACCTATCAAAAGTGGTCCAAGGAATGAAAAGTGGTGAACCGGCAACAGGGTCATGGGCTGCCAAGGCTCATTGATGCACGTGGGGAGATAAGGCTGGCCCATGTGGTCCGATCCAACAGACGAGCTACTGTAGCTCAAATTGCTGAAAAGGTTAATGCTGGTTCTGATAGAAAGGTGTCAAAACACACAGTACATCGCAGTTTGTTGTGTATGGGGCTGCGTAGCCGCAGACCAGTCAGGGTGCCCATGCTGACCCCTGTCCACTGCCGAAAGTGCCTACAATGGGCACGTGAGCATCAGAATTGGACCACAGAGCAATGGAAGAAGGTAGCCTGGTCTGATCAATCATGTTTTCTTTTACATCAACTGGATGACCGGGTGTGTGTGCTTCGCTTACCTGGAGAACACATGGCACCAGGATGCACTATGGGAAGGAGGCAAGTCAGCGGAGGCAGTGTGATGTTTTGGGCAATGTTCTGCTGGGAGACCTTGGGTCCTGCCATTCATGTGGATGTTACTTTATCACGTACCACATACCTAAGCATTGTTGCAGACCATGTGCACCCTTTCATGACAACGGTATTCCCTGATGGCATTGGCCTCTTTCAGCAAGATTGGCCTCTTTCAGCAGCCCTGCCACAAAGCAAAAATGTTTCAGGAATGGTTTGAGGAACACAACGAGTTCATGTTGTTGACTTGTCCTCCAAATTCCCCAGATCTCAATCCAATCGAGCATCTGTGGGATTTGCTGGAAAACAAGTCAGATTCATGGAAGCCCCACCTCACAACTTACAGGACTTAAAGGATCTGCTCCTAACTTCTTAGTGCCAGATACCATAGCACACCTTCAGTGGTCTAGTGGAGTCCATGCCTTGATGGGTCAGGGATGTTTTGGCGGCAAAAAGGGGACTTACACAATATTATGAGGTGGTCATAATGTTATGGCTGATCAGTGTATAGATAGGTGCAAAAATTGTAAATTGTAAAAGAGTTTTCTAATGATCAATTAGCCTTTTAAATTGATTAACTTGGATTAGCAAACACAACATGAGATTGAAACATAGGACTGATGTTTGCTGTGCATGGGCCTCTGTGTGCCTATGTAGATACTCCATTAAAAATCAGTAGTCAATAGTCATTTACAACATTAACATGGTCTGCTCTGTATTTCTGATCAATTTTGTGTTATTTTAATTGACACATTTTTCTTTCAAAAACAAGGACATTTCTAAGTGACCCCAAACTTTTGAACACTAGTGTATATAATCAATTGGAAATTAGGTCTATAACACGACAAGTGTGTGCAAAGTGAAGGGACCTGAATCATTTCTGAAGCCACGGTATCTTGTAACTCATTACATGAGCTGCCTGTGCATGGCGCTGTTCAGCGTCTGTAGTGACAAACTGCCAATATAATTTCTTATTTTAGTTTGTTTGGATTGTGGGGCTGTCCAGTATGTTTATTTACTGAATTTTCTGCAGATCGCTGTGCTGTGCATGCTGCTGAATGTTTTCATTTGTGCTGGTCAATTTGTTTTTTCTTACTGCGTGTGGTCATTAGTTTCCCACATGCAATACAATGAGAACAATCTCAACCCTGCTGTAAAAATTGTTTTAAGTATTCCTAACATTTTAGGGTTACTGTTATATAAATGCCCCCTTATTCATCTCTGCTGATTAATGACTTATCAACTGCTCTTTTTTATGACTGCGTTTGTTAAAAAAGCCAAAGGGAAGCAGAGTTAATGTCAGTGCAAAATTCAGTTAAGTATAGGAAACTATCACAACTTTAAGCCTAAAAATACATACATGCAATTTATACAATAATATATAGAACTTACTACCCAAATAAATGGCTTTAGTTCGACTTTCAGGAGCCTTAGAATTTTGCACAACACTGTACATATTAGTATACACACATGTATCTTAGCCTATAAAATTACCAAAAACTCTTGTAACATTTATTACCATAGGAAAATACTATAACATACTTTTGTATTGGCTACTGGACCCTCTATAAAACAAGTACCCTGTAACTGGCCCAGATTCAGACACAAAAAAGTTTGATCAAACAGAATGAAGGCAGGATCGGCAATGAATAGCAATGGAGAGTGGACATTGATGTCAAGATTCAACTTTGTTCAAGTCAACCTGCCATGGTGCCTCCCAGGGTTTTTTTCAGGGGTTTAAAAAACTGTCAACACCGAGCTCACTGGGTGTGAGCCTTCACTGTTCTACTTGCTGAGGAGTGGTTGGAAGGCCCCAAGGGCAATGCAAATTAGCAGCATTCTCTGAGGCATTCTCTGCACCCACAAAAAATTTCCTGGGGAAACAAATCTCAAAAACATTAACAAACTGGTGTTTCCAAACTAATGTATTGTAAATGTATTTGTTGCAAATACATTTACAGAAGCATAGCACACATTAAAATGCATTTACCATTATTTGTTTTTTACATATGGGCAGGGTTTACTGGACTCATCTCATTTTAGCAACTTCCTCAGGTGACTCGGGTGCTGGTGAAGCCTATTGAGTTTGTTAGGTAAGGGTACCTTTAGACATGTTGACTGCAGTGTGGAGAAAAAGCAGAATAGCTTGGTGCAGATACCTATGCGAAAGGCATGCCATAATCGTCAACACTCCCTAATCTATTGGGAGTTGTTGCAATGGTACAGGGCTTAAGACGTGACAATACTGGAAAAACGATACATAACATAAATATACTTGGCTAGTCTGTGAATCCAGCCAACTGTACCCTTGCTTGTAGACCACGGGATTAGGATGCACTGTTTCAAATTCTGCGATATTAGGAATATATTTCCTCCCCTACGTAATGCCAAATGAATGTCTCTGCCCCTGTCCTTGGACAACAGCCCACTTGCAATGGAACACACTCGCAGGATGCACATATACACACAGACAGATTTCAGTTGCATGCTCATTAATCCCCATCTCCCTCTCAAAACCCACCAAACAAGAAAGACAGAGGTCCCTTCTCTATGAACCTCTCCTCCATCAGGTCTTAAAATGAGATTCTGATTGATAAGCACTCAACCAAGATCCCAGCCTGTATGTGTGTGTTAGTGTGATTCGGCTGTTGCTTTAGGAGAGAGAGCAACACATGATTTTAGAAACAGAAAGGGCAAGGTGAAAAATATGTCTTTCTGTCCCTGAGCACGACAACTCAATTTATTTACTCCCATGTCCGTGCAGAAAATGAGAATGTGTTCCCTTTCATACTTAGCATGTAAAATAAGGGTGAAAAAAATCAAAAGGGCAACTTAGACTAACTTGGAAAAAGACAGGTCCTTTTTCCTATTTCATTCCAAGACTGCCACTGATGGCAACACTTCCACTTGTTTATCTCACTGTTGGTGGTGGTGGTTGAGGTGCGTAGTGACCCGCTCTATCCACTGGGGGATGATCGAGTTCTGCCTGCGTTGCGGTACATGCTGGAATTGTACTAGGCACTGCTTCTCAATAACACGCACAATGGGAAATATAGGGGAGGTAGGGGGAACGGACAGATGTGTGTGATGCGACTTAACCGTGGGCTATTTAACATGTGAGCATAAACTTTTATTCGTCCTCTCTCCGACGCAGCTTCTTTAACATGCTTGGCTATAGATAATCGTTACACCTGCGGTTTTTGTGTGTGCTTTTTTTGTAGTTGGTGCCAGCACCGATGCAGCGGTGCATCTTTTTTTCGAGCACGGGGGTGATACTTAAGTGATCATAGATCCTGTTGAATTGAATGAAGACAACGTCGAGACGCGTCCAAAGTGTCATCCTTTGAGTGCAATCGAACACGGGTGTGTAGGTGATATGTTCGCTGGTTGGAAACGTCGAGGGATTTTATTATTCCCAAAACAGGACGCGAAATTGCGCAAACCAAGGAATTGCATCCTCACCTACAGCATATTTTTTAAGGGGCTGAGACGATTTCGTTTGGCCTTTAGCAAATGTAAGTACAATATCTGAATTAATTAAGGTGGGGTCTTTTTTGAACGGAGGTAACACATTTCGTGCGTAATGTATAACTACACAGGCTTGTTGCAGAGTTGTCATGCGTTGTCTCCTGTTGCAATGTTGTTGTTTTAAATTATGATGTATTAATAATTCATGTTGTATTCAGTGTTAATATAATTACTGTTATTATTGGAGTTCATGTCTTAAATGTGTTTTATAGTCTTAATTTGATGATGCGTAGGCAATACTGCATGTATCGGCCAAACACGGTAGATTTAAATACAGAAATGTGTAGGTTGTCTAATCGAACTGCTGTTTCTCCTTTGCAGCTGCTGAAGACGTCAGAGGAATAAAGTCGTTAAGAACCACTGAAGGTGTACAGGATAAAAGGGACGGGTTTCTCATCACCTAAAATGGCAACCAGGAGTAACCACGAGAAGACAAAAACGCCGTATTTCAGCAAGTACTAACACTGGAGTTAACCACCTAAGGGAGGTGGTTTTGTGAACATATTGTCCAATATACGCTGAATAAAAAGGATATAAATTGGAAATTCATCAAAGGCCTACACATCCTCTAGTCTTTATTCACTTGGATGTTATAATGATGTCATGAAATATGGAGTCCGTTTACAAAGAATATATTCAGTTTGTGTCTTATACCATCGACATCGTGAACTATATTAAAACAATTGATATATAATTGCGCATTCTTAACTCACCTAAGCCTCACTGAATAACAGGTGCCTGATACCTGTCAAAGCAGGATAAACCAACGTGCGCCCTTGGCTAAAGCGTGTCACTTTCCATTTCGCCTGCACGAGTCGTCGCTAAAGGGACTATAGCATTCACCGGAACTGAATTTATACCCTCCTCAAAATGGAGTTTGCTATGATAGGTGCAGATAATGGGTGCAAAACTCGACTTCCTTACGGGTATGCTCGCGCACGGGAAAGGGAGCATGAACGGGAAAGACAGGTACAGCAAGCAGCAGCGGCTGCTGAAGGTTCAGCAAGTGGAGAGGGAGGGGAGTCATCTGGTCATCTCCTTAACAACCACCAGCAGCATCAGTCTCGCACCTCCTCCTCATCAAATGCCAACAACAGTAGCGGCGGTACCGCTTCTCGCCCCTCCTCCTTGCAACAGCCACAGCAGCACCACCACGAGTCTGAGCAGCAAGTTCTCAGAGAAAGGAAAAAGCAACGCGGTGTAGGACGTTGGAGAAGGAGTCGTCAGACCCTCGGCGGGGACTTGCGCCACTCAGAGTTGGCGCTACTTGGATCCGAGGAGGATATGATAGAGGAGGACGAGGCGGAAGGCGAAGAGGAGGACGGGGAAAGCAAGAGGTCCAGTTTTCTCTGTAATATGGATGATGAAGAGACCGTCTCACTCACAGATAGACGTCCTCAATCAGGATATGAAAATGTTTACAGTGAGTATGGGTGCTGTGAGAGAGTTGTTATTAATGTGTCGGGGCTGAAGTTTGAAACTCAACTTAAGACTCTCACACAGTTTCCTGATACTCTTTTGGGAGATCCGGAAAAACGAATCAGGTACTTCGACCCTCTAAGGAACGAATATTTTTTTGACAGGAACCGACCAAGCTTCGACGCCATTCTTTATTATTACCAGTCAGGGGGGCGGTTGAAGAGACCCCAAAATGTACCTTTTGACATCTTCTCGGAGGAGGTGAAATTCTATGAACTCGGGGAGGAGGCAATGTTGAAGTTTCGTGAAGATGAGGGTTTTGTCAAAGAAGAGGAAAAACCTTTACCAGAGGACGAGTTCAAACGCCAAGTTTGGCTACTTTTTGAATATCCAGAGAGCTCACAACCTGCAAGAGGGATTGCAGTCGTGTCTGTTCTGGTAATCGTAATATCAATAGTCATTTTCTGTATGGAAACGTTGCCAGAGTTCAGGGACGAAAAAGAATACCTTAAACCAAGAGATAATTCGACGGAACCCCACGGACAGACTCCTTTTAACGACCCATTTTTCATTGTGGAGACGGTATGCATTATATGGTTTTCGTTTGAGATCATAGTGCGCTTCTTTGCAAGTCCAAGTAAAACTGATTTCTTTAAAAACATTATGAATACTATAGACATTGTATCCATTTTGCCTTATTTCATCACGCTCGGCACTGATCTTGCACAACAGCAAGGCAAGGGGGATCAGGCAATGAGTTTTGCCATTTTGAGAATAATCCGTCTTGTCAGAGTCTTTCGCATCTTTAAACTCTCCAGGCACTCGAAGGGACTGCAGATCCTCGGACATACCCTCCGCGCCAGTATGAGGGAATTGGCGCTTCTGATATTTTTCCTTGTTATTGGTGTTATTTTGTTCTCGAGTGCAGTGTACTTCGCGGAGGCAGACGAGCCCGCTTCTCAATTCACAAGTATTCCCGACGCTTTTTGGTGGGCAGTCGTCACAATGACCACGGTTGGATATGGAGACATGAAACCTATAACGGTCGGTGGCAAGATAGTGGGCTCGCTCTGTGCCATAGCGGGCGTTTTAACCATAGCTCTTCCAGTGCCCGTCATTGTATCCAACTTCAATTACTTCTACCACAGGGAGACTGATAATGAAGCAGACCCGCCGCCGGTCGTTGAAACCCCACCACCTGCCTGTCCTTATTTCCCCAACTTCCTGAAGAAATTTAAAGGATCTCCCTCTGGTTCTTCGCTAGGTGATAAAGCGGAGTACATGGAGATGGAGGAGGGGGTTACAGAGTCGCTGTGTGGGGTGGACAAAAGCCCAAGTAAAGGAAATGGGACAGATATTGGCAGAAAAAACAGTACCAGCTCAAAGTCACAACAGACTGACGTGTGATGACAAAAAATAAAATGTTCTCGCGAAGATATGCTTTCAAATCACACTCATAGGTGGTCATACTCACATAAGTGCGCATTTGCGCCCATACATGCACACACGCACACATAGCCATCATACGCTCATCGACAGACGCACACACACGTACACACTTTAAATTTAGCTAGATCTTGGAAAGCTCAAATACAGTGTTTTATTTTGTCATGTGGCTGCTTTTTAGAGGAATATAGGCCTACAGAAAATAGACGCCCAAATCAAAAGCTTTACTACTATGACCAATGTAATCAGATGAAATCAGATAGAACTACTTGGGTCTCGTAAATCTATAGCCTAAATGAAATCGAGAATTGTGAAGAGACAGGCTAATGCATACGCACTTTATGAGTTTCATATGTCAACAATTGAAAGGGAGATACGGATGTTGATGTTTTGCTGTTATGCAATAAAGTAAACGTTTTTAGTTTGCACTATTGTAAGAGTTGGTTTGAATTGCGGACTTTCAAGAGTGATGCATTTGAAAGTTATCTTGGCTGACAGAAACTGTTGGCCAACTACATGGCAACCTGGACAGCCTCAGATGGTTTGGCTGTAGTATTGAGATACTTTTGCGTTATGAAAAATAGGCCTAATCATTTCTTAGTTTTCAGTTTTGGTTTAACCCCTCTTTGTACACAATAAAATGATAATTTGATCTGGAAACATTGAAGAGCTACCAAATCATGTGTGAGATTGTTAAGTGAGCATTATACCTGTATTTCTCAAAAAATGTTGACAGAAGACTGATGTCAACAAGTGAGACACTTGGCAAACACCCTCCTTTGCTATGCTTAGGCCGAAATAAAGCCTTCTATTGACCGACAACCGATATGAAGCACATGAATTACAGTTACTCTGCAGACAGACATAAGAAATTGCTCCACAGTGGCTGTCACCGGAGGTCATGTACGGATATGCCTTGCGCGACAACAACCCCCGTCCCTTTAAAACCACTACAAACTAACTGACAGTATAATAGGCCTATCCCTTTACACTGACGTCGACGGAAACCTATTGGGAAAAAATGACTGTCACCGTGGAAACTTTGGGTTTGTGAACTTCATCTCTTGTTCGCTGGACCTGGTGCACAATATTTCTCTAATATGAGAAAGGAATGATTGTTGGTCATCCCAGAGAGCACCAAGATCTCCAGGAGGCAGTTATCTTCCAAGGTATGTTCCCATATGGCTACAATCACCATTTTAATACGCATTTTCCGGTGTGTATTCTTGATGTTTGAATAACCATATGCACTGTGGGCCTATATAAACTGACGCCCGCACAAATGCATGCGCGCGCGCACACACCTGAGACTGTGACGCGCGCTCTGGAAATATTTGGAGACGTGGCAACGTAGTTGAAAGAAAATATTACCTATGTTTTTGAATGAGATTTATGACAGTGTTAACCACATTTTATAGTAGGCTCTACTATATACATGTTTTTATTGATGGTAGTAATCCGATAGTAATCTAATATTTTGGGATCTACAATTTAGGGAGAAGTGCCTTGCTCAAGGTCAAATTGACAGACCTTTGCTGGCTCTTTTATTCATTCCGGCAACGCTTCTGTTTCTTATTCAACTTCTACCCAGTAGGCTACCTGCTGCCAGCCTTATGATAAGGCCAACTGAATAAAAAGTAAACAATAGTCTAATGTGCTGCAGAGGCCACAACTAGCCTGCAGTCTGTATTCATTTCATTAGTCACCCATAACTGCTTAGTTGTTTATATTCTGGAGCTAGAAGTATGATTCATTATCATGTAAGTCACTCTGGATAAATTACTGTATTAAAAAAGTAATGTAAAAATATAATACCCAAATTCCCTTTAGTAATAACTAACCCAGAATTCTGCATAGTTAAAATTGTGCAGCGTCAAGATGCCAGATTACTTCACCCTATAACAGACACGCACAAACACACACATACATACACTGATGTTGACAGCATTGATACTTTTGAGACCTTGACATCCTGCCTAATACAACCATTAAATATTTAAAAACTGAGTTGTATAAAGAAATATTTGTACTCTCTTGCACTCTGAGCTCGTAATCTTTTTCCAGAAAACCTGTCAACGCCTGTCAGAAAGATATATTTACTGGCATTCATTGGTCTTTTGAAACAGTACATCCAGACTAACAAAGCATCTGGCTCAAAATGTGTTTTGTTATTGCCTCAGTATATTGTAATTTAGCTAGTTAGGATAAAGACCTACTTTCAAAAACGCTACTCAGCATCTGCTTTCTGTTTCTCCAGCCTGGCACCAAACTTGTATCATTTAACTTGACACCTGCAGTCAGAATGGTTGAGCAACCTGGCTTATGATGAGACGCTAGTTAGGTAAGCCTGTGTCAGCAGGAGATACTGCTTGCCAACTGGCTTGGTTAAAAAGAGGTTTGGACATGACATTGCAAAGTTAAGTCCAATTTCATGACATATCATGTCTTTGCAGTATCAGTTGTGACCATACGCACCCCTTAAATTATTTGTTTGATATTGATATATTGATGGAAATTGATTATTCTTCCAGAGGAAACTTCAGTTCTGGTAAATCGGAAAAGGTATAATAAACAAATAAACAGCAAAATTCATGACAGATACATATGTTTAAGGTATATATAAGTGTTTCTAAATAAAATAGGTTAACAGTTTTACAATGCCATAGCCTACTGATACAAAACGTTCAGTAGATTTCTTGGTTTTTAGAGGTAGCCTAAATTCACCCTGATGCCAGTATAGTATATTGGCTGCCCAGTGGACTTGTATAATCCAAAATGATTCATTCATATGTCTCTGGTGTTGTCTTTGTAAATGCAACCCAATCTGTAAATTAAAGAAAATTGCAGCAACCAAATAATACCATGGCTGTGGTAAGGAGTGGTTAAGGGTTAAGGTTTGGGAAAGGATTAAAAAAATAATAATTTGAACCCCTGGAGTTGAAGTTATCAGCTTAAACACTCAAAACCAGGAAACAAACCAGGGAACTACAAATAGTTGAGACAGGTTCGACAACAAAAAATGAAAACCCTTATCCACAGTTGTTTCTTCAGTTTTATATTCAGCTATTGTATCAAGGTACTTACATTCTTATGTTCTGGTCACTGATGGTGAATGCCTTTTTTGATCACTTTTATGTATTATTCACTAGGGAAAATATATACATTTTGGCTCTGATGCAAAAACATAGTCAATTTGTGTTTTGGGCCTTCTCACAGTTGTTACTCTTTTGGACATTGTATGGGCTTTCCTTTGACATTTTCATAGCCTATGTTATGTGGTGTTGCATTACAATTCTAAGTTAATGGAAACCGAAACGTTAATCTATGTGGAAACAATCCTTCTGTGGCTCACACTTGGAGAGGAGACTGACTAATATACACACAGGAGCCTTTAGAGACCAACCTCTGTGTAAATGTACTCCCCCCTCAAGGTTTCAATGTAGAAGTTACATAATAGGCCTCTACAGAAAGATAGGAACCCGGGTCTTTGTTTACAACACAAAATCTCACAGTGGATCTTTACAATGACATGAAATAATCTGACAGTGTGCGCAGGAGTCGATTGTGTTACCTCATTCTAGGTATGGAGGTCCTGTTGCAAGTTACATGTATGCCAGTGCATATAGGGTTTCCGGATTTCCTGACTCATGCGTATGAAGATAACAGTTGCCCTGTGACGTTACAGCATAATGAGAGTTGTACCACTCTCATTACATAGTCATTAAAAAAAAAAGACTTAAAGATAACGTTGTTGTTGCCTCTATGAGTCTATAGTCCTGTGTCTGATTCAGACTTTATTTGGACTTCGGTCAATTAAACATGAATGTAAGTAAGTTACATTTGAGTTACACATATATACTTGGACAGGAGGAAATTAACTCCTGGCACAACTCTGGACAGATAAGCACTTCCCAGAGTTGTCACATGGAGTATAACTCTGACTTTGTTGTCCCTTGGGGTGCAAGCGAAAGGCCCTGCAGAGTAGTGATGTATTAGCCTTAGAATTATGCAATGCAGTGTCTATTCAACTGTAAACCTTTCGCCTCCTGGCAATGCCGGCGGGTGGCTGGAAGGCTTGTGACCTACTGGTAAACGTTAATGGCTCCAGATGTGTCATCAGCTTTGTGACTTTTGAACAGGGCATTGAGATACAAGTAAGCAATGGGCTACTCCACATGATCCATGGTTCTGTAGTGGTGAAGTACAAAATTGAGTTGAATAATCAGCTAATAGGGTCAAGTAGACATAGTTGATTTAATGAATATTCTGACTTTTAGTGTAAATGTTACACGTTATAAATGTAGGTTACTTTTAGCAATGAGTTTCGAGGGGATGTTGTATATGGCCAACATGCCACAGCTAAGGGCTGTTGTTAGAGATGACACATGATGTGCATCACCATATCATTTCTTTGCACGTATATAAATTAATGTTTCCCAATTGGAATAAGTACCCTTTTTACACATTATGTAACACAATTTTATGAGGAAGATCATGTTCGTACTAAGGGAAAGATGAAATCAAGCAAACTAATTTTTCACTCATGCCTACAAGCGGCCACTCCCACTGGATGTTGAAACCACCATTCCCAGACTAGCCGTGGCCAGAGGCTCCTTCTGTATTGATCAGCTTATGTAAACTTAAGTCTAGATTTTAAAATCCCAAGCAGGAGCTTCTTTAGTCCAGGTGTTCCCAATATGGCTGCCATAAATGGAGTCTTTGTAGACCTAGTTTCCCACTCTGCTGTCCTGCTTTGGAGTGACTGGAAGCTTTAACGCGGAGTGATTAATGCCAACTCTCCAGGGTGTGCACGTGCGCATGCGTGCGTGTGTGTGCGTGTGTGTGTGTGTGTGTGTGAGTGTCTGTATGTATGTCTGTGTCTTGCATGAATTTGTTTGTGCCATACACAAGGAGTCAGCCTACAGGCTGTTGATGACTCAGAAGGCAGCCTGGAGGACTACAAAGACCAAAATCCCCTGCGTAAAGCGCATTGGAGTTGTTGTTTTGTTGTTCATTTCCAATGTGATAAATGGAAGTGCACCATTATTGTAACATAATGTTGAGATGCCTCGTGATGTTGCTGAAAGATATGGTCCCATACATTGTCAAAGTGAAATTGTTCAAACCAAGCCAGGTGACACGGGGATGGCAGATAGAGCACGTGACCAGCAACCGAATCTCAGAGCCGGCAATATGAAAAAAGTGGTTGTTCTATTAGCAAGACAGTTAACCCTAATTGCTCTCTGAGCACTCAGTGTGGCTGTTCCCTTGAATCTTTCCATTTCGGAGGGGTTGGTTTAAAGTCTGGTTAGAATTTTTGTGTGTATGGATATAATTTTATCCTTTCAATTACATCAAGGTATACTTTGTTAAGGGTTTGTTAGTAGATATTGGTGTCTTAGGTAAACAGCTACAGTATTCTCCTTTGTTGAAATTGTGATTGACAAACCATTTCAAACAAGTATTTATAAGTGATTAAAACTGTCTATAAATTAATAATGAACAGACCATACGCTACCTATGTATTCTGCTGTTGCCCAAAATGATCTGGACATTTTAGTAAACTCCTGTTGTAAGTCATGTTGTAATTAATACAGAGCAGACTGAATCAATGGGAGCAGTTTTTAAACTAACCAAGGTAACAGAAATATGTCTGAGGGGTGGAGAAGGCCACTGTTTACTTTCTATTCCTGACAACATAACATCCGTATTTGAATTCTTTATGTACTTCTCGGTCCTCTCATAGCATTATTCCAAGAAATGTTTTGTCTATTCTTTCTTCATAAGGAGTAATTATGGGACTTGCTTTATGATCATTATTGTTGTTAATTTAAAAAAATATTGAAATATTTCAAAAATATGCCAGTAAGCCCTTGAATGGTGAAATACTATTGGTTTTGGCTTCCTCAAAGAGGTTTTGATGAAGGCAAGCAGATATGCCCCTGGGCAAATGCCACTTCTCTTAAAAAGTAATCATTGCTCATAGGCTTTCTGTCTTTTATTTGGACCGGGTCCATAGAATTATTTTTGGACGAATTTCACTTTTTTGGAGGATTACGCAGGAAACGAGAAAGTTCTCTTTTAGGATTTTGTTTTGCTTCCCCAGCCCCTAACAGTAAGTTCTTTCTCCCTTAAGCCAAGTCTTGGTTTTTATACAACCGTGGTTTTCTGCTCTTTCGTCAGAGGTATTCTGGAGCTGGCATCTTGAACAACTGCTAAGCCAGTTATGGAAAAATCCCTCTTCATTATATTTACATAAATAACAATTGGTTTATTTCTTATATTTCTCTACAGTGCGGTAGAGCGCATCTCCTTTTTATTATACAGCACATGAAGAACATGTTTGTTGCACATACTCTTGGAAAATAAATGATTAAATATTATACTGAACTATTATACAGATGGGAGTTTACTTTGATAGCAATTACTAGATAAATATACACATGATGTCAGATAAAGTATTGTATTGGTTTCCTATTGATAGTTCCTTTATAAATAGATATTCAGTCCTCCTTAATGCTAGATAACATAGCAAGCATTCTATTGTATACTTGATAGCTGATAATATACTCTATACTGTTTATTGTAATGATATTAATGATTCTAACTGCTTGACAGTGATTTCTATTATAGCCCATACTGTAATTTCAGTGCATGTCAAGAAATACTAAAGATGGACTGTACTGTAACTGCTCGATCTCTGGACACATGATAATTCTACTCCTGGACCAAAAAGCAAGGTCAGAGGAGGACTAAGCTTAATCTGTCTTCGGCAAACCGCCCTTATATCTTTTATGTTGATTAAGGCTTACTCTTTTGATGCTTCAAAAGTAACAAAATAACAGCATTAAACAAAACTGCAGAGCTGTAAAATTAAAAATGTAATTAAAAAGGAACAATATTCTGAATGATGTTGCTTGAGTCATGTTTATTAACAATTAAGCCGCTGTAAAATTTCATTAGGTCACCAATGCGTTCTGTAAACTCCAGTCAAATTTACATCCCACCACCGATTATGCATGTTGTACTAAACAAAGATTATTAGTTGTTTAATGTTCTTGTTTAGAAGAAATACATTATTTTTGGAAATGATATTAGTCGTTGACCTATGACGTGTACAATGCTGTGATATTGTCAGGCTTGTGTTTGAGCGGCTGACTTATTATTAGTCATCTCAGTGTTTGCCTTGGTGTGTTTCCGCTGAGTTAATTGGGACTTCGTGCCCTCCCTTGAGTGCCGGCTGAAAAATTGCATGTTTGAGGCTATAAATAGCAGATACCATTTCCTACTGTGCCAGAGAGAGATTTTGTATTTTAAAAATAACCTCTCTTTATGCCATTTGTTGTTGTACTGCCGGCAACATTATTTCTGTACAGTCGGACTGTCATGGCAGAAAACATAGAAAACCCATGGGTGTTAAATGAGCTTTGTCTTGGTTTAGGTCCAAAGGATGATGATACACATCAACCTGTAAGAGATCCTATAAAAGTCAATGATACTTTTACTCAGAAAAAGTTGAAACTCATGACCTCTTCATACTTTCACTACTGAGTATTATGTAATTTCCAAATTGCTTATTGAAATAATGTTATATGGAACATTAAAACCTGGAAGGTTGAACTATACACCAGGCTCTCTGCCGTAGCTTTAGAACCCAGATTGGGATATCAGAGTTGATCAGTCAGCTGAGGTTTATGCTTTTCCACTATTGTGTTCCCAGGCATAATGTTAAAAACACTTTTCCCTCAGGCTGGGGGCCACGATAAGCTCCAGAGGAGAATGTTTGTGGTTAATGTAAGCATTATCATATCAGCCGGGACTGGAATTTTCTGATAGGATCCTTTGTTTTGCATGTTCTGTGTGTGCATTACATGTCAAAGTAAAATGTGCGTCTGTGTGTATGTGGACACGCATCTGTGTATTTTTAAGTGTGTGTGTCTGTTTTTTCCAACTCTCACCCTCTGTTTGGAAAATATGTGTCAGGGTTGTACACAGTGCAGTTTTTCCCTAACAAACCACTGGCAGACTTCAGTGCTTTTAAAATATGAGAGATTTCTTTTGTGACTCCATCTGGCATTTACAGTACCTGTGGGTTGGAGTCAGTGAAATTCAACTGGAAGTTAGCAATGGAGGGTGAACTTGTTATATCTGTCAAGGATAACAGTTTCTGGTCCGTTTTGATGTGCTACATGTTGTGTCCTTAAGTGGTTTCCATCCTCCAACTGCGTGGTGTGGTTTAAATCTTTGTGTGGTGCTGCATTATTCTTCACACATTTGGATTTGCAAAATGGCATGTGTTAAAAAATGTCACTTTGCCATAATTTCAACATTTCACACAGTTATGGACACAAGTGTGGTTTGTTATTGTTTGGGTGTGTACCTGGGTTGTTCAGCAATTAGAGAAAATGTAAGTGCCATTTATACATTTTTTTAAATTGTTCGCCAATTTTGCATTTTAAAGCCTGTTAAATTACATGAAGCACCTTTTAACAAACTACATGGAAAATTAGATTAATTAATGTTTAAGCACAGGCAAATGTGTCACACATTAGCATTTCTATTGTCTCATGTTGTATGGTTATAGTAACATTGTAATAACATAGTCCTAATAACCCTATTATCATAGAAATATTAATATACAAGTGTGTTGTGTGTTTTACACTCCATTTGATGGATCTATCCTGTCATAATGCCTACATATTTTCTAAATTAATTTATAGGATTGCTTATTCAATTCTAACATGGCTTCTGATGAATCTGGTATCTTTTGCCTTAAATTGGGTTTAAAGCCATGGAAAATTCCCTTAATTGGTTATGTAAACATATCAATGCGAGAACCCTGAGCCCTGACCAAAACAAAAAACAAGGCAGACAATTTTTAACTTATCTTTCTACAGCAGAAACATTTGAATGTTACAAGGAGGTAACTTTGTTAGATGCTATATCTTTTATACCTCAGCGGATTCACACAGAAAATTCCAGAAAGCCTCTGTGGGAACAATTCTTGTGTAATAAATCACACCAACTAATCATGCTCACCTGCTTGCAGACCCTTTGCAATTAGCCCAAGATTTAGCTTGACCTAGCTAATCAAGGAAAATCCCTAGAAAGATAGCAAACAATCATATCAGTTTTTTTATCAACTGTTTGCATTCGCAGCACCCCATTTTTGTCCCCCCACATCCACTTTCTCCTACTCATTAATGAATTCTAAATGTTTCAGCCTGGTCCAGATGCCTGGGCAGTGTTCCCTGGCTTACTGGATTCCTGGCCTAAGATAATTTGCAGATGCAATTTTTTACTATTTATGCCAAGTAAACTGTACCAAAAACATTTTTATTTGCCTTTATTTATGCGTCATGTGTTATCATTTGCATGCTTGACTCAAAATATTTACTTAATGTGCGTACGTTATAGGCCATCTATTAATTGCTTCAACCTATACTCTATTTGCTTCATCTACACTACACTATTTACCATAAAGAGTGATTATTAAAAAAAACTAATTTTGGTGACACACTTTGATAGAGTTGTGGACAGGGACAGTTCATAATTTACAGTGGAGGGCTGGTTCAACTCAAGGTTTCATCTTAAAAAAACACCCTCCTCCCCAACCTAAAAATATTTTCATATGACCCACTCCCTTATAAAACATACTCTAAAATAATGATTGCAGCCACAAATGATAATAACTGTAGAAGCCCTAAATTAATAATAGTGGATATTGACTTAACCTCCTCAGCTTGGTACAGTTAATGGACATGTTAAGCTTTTCTGAATAACTGGCCCTGCATTGGCTCATGTGGACACACTATAGCATATCAGACATCTTGGGAGATGCATAATCCACAACAGATAGCACTTCAGTATCAGAAGTGCAACAAATCCAGTCTGCCACTGTGCCTTTCTAGACATAATGGAATGATACATTCAATCAACAAATAACATTTCACTTCAGTTTGAACTAACAGCCAAGAGTAGAATGGAATAAATTGAACTTGGCAACAACACAGTTATTCACAATATTGTGGCGTTGTTTACTAGTCTAGATGGGATAATTTTGTTTTCCCTCAACAAAATCAATAAGGGAGGTTTTGACCTGCGTGTCTTCATGGCTTAATTGTTATGCCTATCAACAATTCCTTTGTTATTTTTGATTTTTATGGAAAACTGGTTCTGATTTTAAGGAATTAACGTCTGGTATAATTCTAGGTAAAGGGGAACCTGAACCTCATTGTGATTTGATTGCTGGTGAGAATTCGGAGACAGGGTGAGGTGCCTTTTTGGCAAAGTGAGATCACTTTCATCTCAGTGTGTTATAGGAGGAGCCTGGCCATTTGAATGGGGTGATCATGTGACTGTTGTTTTCCTTGAAGTAGGTTTGTACTGCACATGAATTCACTGAAATCTGCACCAATTTTGATAAGCAGCAAAACAATCCACCTACAGTATTGTCATTGTCACCCCCCACCCCCGCAGTACATGTCCCTAATGAAGATGAATGGATAAGCAATAACTATCATGACACTAGTATGGGCCGGGTTCGAACTTGGGACATTAGAATGGTCATAATGTAAGGTCATATAATCATTTCTATTATTGTCCATTCCACATCTGAAACCAGTGTCACAAATTAGCTGATTAGCTGTCTAACTGTAATTTGGAGAAAACCAGGGACCACTGTAGCTAACACAATCCTTGATGGACTGTACCTACTGTATTGCTGTTTGTATTCTGACATTGACAAGTTAACCACACCACAAAAGCACAAAAACATTGGAAAATATTTTGCGATAAACAAGAAAAGTGGATCACCAGACACAAAACTAAATGACTTATGGTTATCTCTCTCTCTGTCTCTCTGTCTCTCGCATTCCCTTTCTTTCTCACTCACTCTCCTTGTCTTTCCTTATCTTTCTTCCTCACTCACTTGACTCTCCCTGTCTCCCACTGTCTCTCTTTCCCTTTTTGTCTCTCTTTCTTTTTCACCCTCACTCTCTCCCTCACTCTCTTCCTCCCTGACTCTGTTTCTCCCTGCCTCTACCTCTCTTACTCTCTCTCCCGTCTCTCTCAGACTCGCTTTCTCCCTCCCTCTCACACTCCCTCCCAACAAATACACACACGCACACACACACACACACACGCGCACACACACGCACACATAAACCCACAAATTAATGGCAGTCATGGATAGATAATTGGCAAGAGCTGCAATCCATCGAAAACAATATGGCTTTATCGCTCTCATATGGATGAAGATCATTGGCATTATAAATACATTCAGAGAAGAGGGATGGAAGTCTAGGTAGAGATGACTGCTGATATCATTTTTTTGCAGCATTTTGTGATTTATTAGGTGGAAAGTGAAGCTATAAATCAACCACTCTGGCATTTCTCCTCTGGTAAGGAGTCTGATACACATTACTGTTTCTGCTTTTGGCTGTGCAGGCTTGAGAATCCAAGACATGCTAGCTGGACTTTTCCATTTTGATTGTGGCATCACCCCATGCAGGGTTTTCCTATTCCAGTCACAAACCTTTGTTTTCACTTTTGTATATTTTGTTAAAATATGTGTAAACTTTCCTTGTTTAAATGAGACGTTAACATATTAAGATTATAGTTACTATTATCATGGTTGCGACAACTACAGAATGATTTAGGCTTAGTTGTAGTGAAACACGTCAATTCTGTTCTTCATGTTGACAGTTTACTGCAAAGTGTTATTTTTTGGTATTTTAGAAATAAATCTAGTGTTTTAAACTGTGGCATTGGTAGCATAGTCGAGACACCCTGCAAAGAAAAAGAAAAATTCCTTCTACTAGACTTGCCTAGTAGTACAGCCTCGTGGTTTATAAAAGCAGATGACAGCACACAACTTTGTCTGTGGGAGTCGGTGAGTTGTAGTTTGTGTCCCGATCAACAAGGATTCTGCTTTTTATGGTGGCATTACTAAGCATCACGTCAAAATTGCCATTTCCCATTCCCAAGGTAGCGACCGGTCTTTTAAAAAGCCTTATTTCAGGGGCTTTTGAAGGCAGCATTTCATGTATCCTTCACCGGGATGCTTTCCCAACACTGTGCACCCAATAAAATTCAGAATTAATAGCACACAGAAATCCTCACTTGGGAAAAACTTTTCCAAAAGAATAAGGACTAACGTTGTGAAGTGTAAGTGTAATGATTTTTATCCACCAAATTCTGTTACAAATGTTCTATTGAAGAAAATACTTTAATGTGATTGCACGTTCTTTAGAAAATAAATACATGTTCTGTCACAGTGAACATAATCAATTGGGAAGCATTGTAGTTGAGAAACATTAGGGTTCTGTGGTAAAAAAAAGTACCTTTTTTGAGATCTCTGACAAACACTGAGGGGCTTATTCAGTTGGCTAAACGCCAATTTGTGTGCAACACCACATGATTAATGTAGGTGCTCACTTAAAGACACCAGCGGTTTTCAAAATACATCAGACGCATCTCACAAAACAACAAGCGTTTTACTATACAGGCCTATTGTCAAAAGGAATTTCTCGCTTTTAATATTTTTCCGTATAGCCTAAACCTGTGGGAGTGAATGCATGACACCCATAACTTTAGCCCTAAAGAATTACAGTGGATACTGAAGCAAATGTTTTATCCACATTTTAGATAAGAAAATATCAGAGTAGCAACCTTTCTGTCATGTCAACCATCAATCCAAACAAAATCATTCCTTGCTTTATTAACTACTATCTATCAAAGTCAAATGTTTTCTCAGTCCTGTAGTTCACAGGGTACTACTCAATACCAAGTAAGAACCATAATCAGTACTGGCCTTGATTCTAACATACAAAGACTTCTGGACCAAACCAGAAGTGTTTATTGTATTATTATTTTATTTTTTTCTAAAATATTTACCCAATTCTTTCCTTCCTTCTACACAATATTGTGATGCCCAATCACACTGCACGTTCATCTAGGATGCCTAAACATAAGCGCCTGGAGGAGAGAACAACCTTTGAGCCAAAAACCACAGTTGAGCTTGCAGGCACCTAACCTGCCACAAGGAGTTGATAGAGCTTCACCAGGCATGGCATCCGTGTGATATCCACTCACTAATAGACCTCTGGGCACTGTCTGTATGTCATGACCAGGATGTAAACTCCTGGCTGCAATTACGCAGCTAAACTGTGACACAATGACTTAACCATTGTGCCATTTTGGAGCCAATGACCAGCCAAAATCTGAAACAATAACAGACACTAAAATTTTGCCTTCCCAATTGGGGCTGAACTAGATGTGCCTTAAACATAGACACCTGTGAATGCTTCAGATTTAGTCTGGTCCGAACCAGCCTTAATTTCTCCCAAACATAAATCTCTGTGATTTGTAATGATTTAGTCCAGTTAGGATGTTTGCTTATGTTCAAATCAAGGGTAGTGCATTAACCAAATGTTGTACTGGGTGTCCAATAATTGGCTATTCACTACGTATTTGAAAGTGAATAAAGACAAAACACAGAATTATTTGATTTGGATAAAGTATAGTTTATGAAGATAAGACATTAGATTATTTGATATAGCTAGATAGCTGGCATGATAGAAAGGTATACAGATATTTTATTGTCTTAAAAGTGATGGAAACCTTTGTTTCAGTAAACTATTCAAGTTGTGGGAGTACTTCATGGGATTCTAATTGGCTTAGGCATTGACTTACATTGGTTTAGGCTATAGAGGAAAATAAAGACTTACATACTGTAGTAAAAGGCGTTAGCTACATCAGTCATGTGTCTGATGTATTTAGAAAACTGCGGGTGTGTTTATGTAAGCTTTTAGTCTACTTCTCTTTGTAATTGCAAAGAAAGGTAAAGATTTGACCAGTTGACCGAAGTGTATGTCATGAAATGTACATCTTATAATCAATTATGCAAAATATAGTATGTTTACTGTTCTACAGTATAACATTTATTTTCATATATTTGCTGTATTCCACAAAGGTTGATGTAGCTCTGCAATCTTGAATGAGAGAGGTACACACAGTCCAACAAATCTCAGCGAGGATAAGACACATGGAGACATTTTTGAAATTTGCTCATTCCCTTTAAATATCTGCTGTTTAGAGATTAACAATTAAACTAATCATAGATTTAGCAATGTGTCAATAGTAAAGACCCAGACCGTTTGTAAATCATGGATTAGGGAACTTTCTAGCCAACCAAAGACAGGTAGCAGAATATACTTTTCTCCATTTGTTTTCAGGGACTGAAGAGAGCATCTGATAATGTTTCATTCCCTTTGCATTGGCTTGCTAGGAGAAAACATGCCTGCCTGACTAATTTGGAGGTAAGACATTTTAACACTATCTGATGAAAAGTGTAGGAAATGAAGCCAGCAGTTTTCTTTTCAATCCAGGCTTGTTGGCCAGCCAAGTTATTGAGCACAGCTAATGAGTCTGTTTAGTGAGCTTGCTAGATTGCTGCACGTATCTTGATGAACGATTGGCCTTACAAGGTCAAGGTACTCTTATAAATTCCACCTAGCACAGCCAACAGAGGACTAGACACCCCCTGTAGCCTGGTTCCACTCTAGGTTTCTTATTAGGATCTTACATTTCTTGAGGGTTTTTCATAGCCATTGTGTTTCAACATCTTACTGCTTGCTCTTTGGGATTTTAGGCTGGGTATCTGAACTTTGTGACAGCTGCTGATGTAAAAAGGTGTCTGTTTACCCAACGTTAATTAGGTAACTTTCATTTTCCTCTCTCCTATCCATTGAGTCGAGTGTTACTAGTAAAAATGAGTATTACACTCATACTGTAAATAAATTAATCAAGCCTGGACAGTTCCTCTAGAAAGTGAATCTTCTTCACATTTTGTTGAGTTATACTTGATTTTCTACACAAAGTACTCCATAATGACAAATTATGTTTTCAAAAATGCGTGCCAATTTATTGACATTAAAAAAAACGAACTAATGTACGTAAGTATTTAGACCCATAACAATCCAAATCAAGTTCATATCCATTCTGTTTCTTTTGGTCATCCTTAAAATTTCTCTAGAAATTGTTTGAAGGCCATCTGTGGCAAATTCAATTGCTTGGACATAATTAAGAAAAACGCACACCTATCTATATCTGGTCCCACACTTCATAGTGCATGTCAGAGCAAAAAACAAGCCAGGAAGTCCAAGGAACTCTCTATAGACCTCCAAGATAGAATTGAGTCGAGGCATAGATCTGGGGATGGTTATAAAACAAATTGCAAAAAATTGCTAAAGCATTGTAAGTTCTCAGGAGCTGCTTGTCATTCATCACTGTGAATGGAAGACAAATGGAAGACATTTGGAACCACCTAGACATTTCCTAGAGCTGGCCGCCCGACCAAACTAAGTAACTGGGCAAGAAGGGCCTTGGTCAGGGAAGTGAACCCAATGGCCACTTTAATAAAGATTCAAAGTTTCTCTAAAGAGATAGGAGATCCAGCCAGAAGGACAACCATCTCTGCAGCACCATCAATGTGACTTTTATGGTAGAGTGGCTAGACAGGAACCACACCCAAATAAAAGACATATGATAGGCCTCCTGAAGGACTCTGAGAGCATGAGAAAAAAGATTATCTGGGCAGATGTGACCAAAATCAAACTATTAGGCCACGTGCTACATCTGGCAAAACAAGGTACTCCTCATTGCCTGGCTAGTACCATCCCTAAGGTGAAGTATGGTGGTGTGGGCATCATGGTATGGGGCTGCTTCTCAGTGGCAGAGACTGGTCAGGTTTGAGGGAAGGGTGAACAAAGCAATATACTGAGAGGTCCTTATGAAAACCTGATCCAGAGTGCACAAAACCTCAGAATGGGGTTCTTTCTCCATGACAATGACCTGTTAATGCTGGAGTAGATTCTGGACAAGTGTGTGAATGTACTTGAGTGGCCCAGCCAATGCCTGGACTTGAACCTCATTGAACATCTGTGGGGAGACCTGAAGTTCGCAGTTCACAGATGCTCCCCATCCAATCTGCTGAAGCTGCCAAAGCTGTTTCTGCTGCCAAAGGCATTTCTACAAAGTACTAAATAAAGGGTCTGAATTCTTATGTAGCCTACATGAGATATTTCTGATTTTTATTTTCAATAAATTGGTATACATCTCTAAAAATGTGAATTCACTTTGTCATTATTGAGTATTCTGTGTACATTGATGGCAAAAAGAAATCATCTTTAATAAATTAAGTCTATAACAAATAAATCTGGAAAAACAGGAAGGGGTCTGAATATTTTCTGAAGGACTTTACATTTGCTAAACAGTTAATAAAATTATTGCACTTGAATAAAGATAAAGCTGTAGCCACTTGAACCAGCACAGACATTTGAGCAGTGAGGTTAATTTCTCCCCCCTCCTCTGTTTTTTACAGGTTGTAGGACATCATATCCTGACACACTGCGATATAACAGATTTTGGAGACACCCAGCCAGCAGGAAAATCCCATGAATGCAAGATAGGAAATGTGAATACATATTGTTATTTAATCTGGTCACTCTCTGTACTCATTTTTATTGCTTTTTTCAATCTTTTTTATTGAGTTAGAATTATAGAGAAACAGGTGGAGAGAAGAGACAGTGGTGAGGTGTGGAAATGGTTATTGAGCATTGGTCATCGGGTGGAGACGCATATTTACATGAGCGGGGTGGGTTACCACTTGACCACAGATCCTCACCCCAAATTTTATTCAGATGTATGCACCATCCCAATGCACCATCCCAATGCATAGAAATATGGTAAGTATATACTTACCATATACATGGAAATAGATTCACCAATGTTATTGTTGATCATGTGTAATCAACTTCATATAGCCCCCCAAAAGAATGGCAGATGAACACTAACTCCTAACATTGACTTAACATATCAAAGAGCAAAGACAGGCATTGACAGAGCAGACCCGTTCACTGCATTCCAAATGTCTCTTTTGGACTCACTGCACAACGTAATCAGACATTTTAATTGCATCAAATCAAGTAAATAGACAGAATTACAGTGAAACCTTCCTGCAGAAAAATAATTGTAATGATACATACACCTAACATACATACAACTCCTGAAAAATTTAAGAGACCACTGCACCTTTTTCTTTCCTTTCCAGAAAAGTCGAAAAGGAAGGTTTTGAGTGAGGAACAGAAGGGTTAAAATTAAGAGACCACTGCAAATTGAACGCTTCTGTTCCTCACTTAAAACTTTCCTTTTCAACTTTTTTGGAAAGGAAAGAAAAAGCTCAATCAAAACAGACAATTGTTTTAAACTAGGTTATGCTGAGCACCACAGTCTCCTCCATCTTTTTTTCCTGCTCCATCTCACGTAGACCCAACTAATCAATAATTTAATTTGTTGCCAAATATTTTTATTATCAACATTTTATTGATTAGTTGTTGCAGACTTGTGAGTGTTCCATAGTTTTGTTTGTCTCTGTGGGGCAGATTGCCAATTACTGAGGGCCACAGCACAGGGCAGAAACATTTTCAGATGGCAGGAGTTTTTGGTCATAATTGAACTGTACTGGCCACCTGCCCTTCTTCGCCTGAAGGAGGACAAGAACCTGCTGTCAAATTGTCTCTTTTGAACTGAGGAGCAGGCGGACCAACTCTCTGAAATATTAGGGACACGCAAAACCAACCAGTTTTCACATCAAGGAAAAAAATGTAAAAGATCAGTATGAAGACTTTTATTGCCAGCAGCAATATAATGGCAGTAAATCTTTGTATGTATTTGACTGGACCATAGAAAGAAAATGAAACCTTAACTGGAAACAGCTGTTTTTTTTGTATTACACTGCAAAAGTGAGACACGATGCCTTGGATTGTCTTCAATCCCCTGACCAATTTTCTCATTTCACTTAGAAAATACAAATAGTACATTCAAATTTTGTTGTATGATATTTTCTTTAAAAACGCAAAAACAAAATAATTTTTACCCTTAAAATAAACTATTGTAAGGTTACATTTTAGGTTGGGAAATATTTTTAAGAAAAATAAAAAACTCAAAAACGTTCCTTGCATAAGCAACTCTTGTGCTGTGGAATCTCCAAGTTCACACACAAAGAAATTACCCAGTGAAGCTCCCAGTTTCCTCAACCTGTGAAGCACTAAAGTTGTCACATTTTCTGGATGTACACCACTGTTAAGGGATCATTCAGCTGACTCTATTTGAAGGAAAATGAAGACCAATGCCCATTCTTCAGTTGGTGGTCAAGTAAAACAAATGCATAGATTAGGAAAAAGGTACAAAATAATATCCAAGTTTTTTGATATCCCAGTAAGCACAGTTGAATCAATAATTTGCAAGTGGAAGCTGCATCACACCAGTCAGATATTGCTAAAAAAAGGCTACCATTTAAAAATCAGCACTCAGACAAGAAGGGCACTTGTGAGAGTAGCTACGGAGAGGCCAAAAATCCCTGTGAAAAACTACAGTTGTGCTCAAAAGTTTGCATACCCTTGGAGAATTGGTAAAATATGTATGATTTGTAAAGAAAACATGCATGAGCAAACATTGCCCCCTTTAGCATCAATGACAGTGTGTAGTATTTTGTAATAGTTGTCTATGAGGCCCTGAATTCTTGCAGGTGGTATAGCTGTCCATTCGTCTTGGCAAAATGCCACCAGGTCATGCAAAGTCTTTGGCCGTCTTGCATGAACCGCACGTTTGAGATCTCCCCAGAGTGGCTCGACGATATTAAAGGTGCCTTATGCAACTTAATGCCACCTATCAGCAGTGAGTTGTATATCGGTTCTATAACTCTATTAGGAGTGACATTGTCATTACTAGGTATGAGCATACTGACCTGTTTGAAGCAGTGTCACTTCCAACCATTGATGCTGGAACAATGAGCACAGACTTTCATTTCAAATGGGGTTAAAGTTGAGGGGCCCTTTCCATAACTACGGAACACAGAATAAAAAAAGTGAACAGCTAAACCAATCAAAACATCATCTGGGCTATCTATTGCGTTAGATGCACTGACATAATTCAGAGACTCATTGATGGCTATCTAGTGAATATGAAACCATAATTGTGCTAGCTAGCGCTAGCTGGAACTATAATATGCGCACTTCGGCCAGTTTGCACAAGCCTAAATCTAGCTAAAAGGCAATATAATTGCTTCTTCCAAGCAATATTCGCTTATGCATGAGGTTTAGTCAAACAACCCACAAAGCATGTTTTTTTTAAACATTTTGCACCAGGTTGTAACACTATTTTCCAGCCAGAAATGGAATCAAGGAGTGTCTGCTCGGACACAACTTAGCTCGTAAGCTTATTGTCTCAACCAAAGACTTTGGAGGAACCTTCCTAAAACGTATCTGCACTCATACAAATAGAATAAACAAGAACATCGAATGATTTTCTACGTAGTATTATTGTTCTCCGTCATCATCAAGTAACTTACACATAGATTTCCTTGACTATCTAGCCAAGTAGCTGAATGAGGCGATGTAACCTACTCGTCAAGTAGAAAGGTAGACAACTCTACATCACTTTTCACACAAACTTCAGCTCTCCCAATCAAATGCAAAATGTACCCTCTTTTGTCTTATGCTCGCATTCCTTCCGTATATTTTCGTTCCTGGAGCGTTTTACTTTGCAACCATGGCACTGGGCATAGTGTCAGTCCTGACTCTCTGCCAGAGACTGTTTTTTAACGTTAACTGATGGTATGTAATGGCTATTATCGGATATTTTAAATGTAAAATAATGCATAAGGCACCTTTAAGGTCAGGAGACTGTGATGGCCATTCCAGAACCTTCACCTTTTTCTGCTGTAACTAATGGAGGGTCAACTTAGCTTAGGGTCATTGTCGTGCTGAAAAGTCCAAGAGCGTCCCATGCGTAGCTTTCGTGCAGAAGAATGCAAATTGTCTGCCAGTATTTTCTGATAACATGCTGCATTCTTCTTGCCATCAATTTTCACAAGATTCCCTATGCCTTTAGAGCTCACACACCCCCAAAACATCAGTGAGTCACCACCATGCTTCACAGTGGGGATGGTATTGGGTTCACTATAGGCCTTGTTGACCCCTCTTCAAACATAGCACTTATGTTTGTGACCATAATGCTCTATTTTGGTCTTGTCACTCCAAATTACAGTGTGCCAGAAGCTGTGAGGCATGTCAAGGTGTTGTCGGGCATATTGTAACCAGACTTTTTTGTGGCATTGGCACAGTAAAGGCTTCTTTCTGGCAACTCGACCATGCAGCTCATTTTTGTTCAAGTATCATCGTATTGTGCTCCCTGAAATAACCACACCATCTTTTTCCAGAGCAGCCTGTATTTCTCCGGAGGTTACCTGTGGGTTTTTCTTTGTATCCCAAACAATTCTTCTGGCAGTTTTGGCTGAAATCTTTCTTGGTCTACCTGACTTGGTCTACCTAACTTTGGTATCAAGAGATCCCCGAATCAATGCCTAAATTTCACAACTTCTGCCATGGTATGCAAACTTATGAGCATAACTGTACAGAATTCAGTGGCTGGGAGTGAAGTAATGTTGCAGTATACAACCATATAAAACTGGCCTGTATTGGAAGATGACCAGAAAGAAGGCATTACTCAAGAAGTACCATCTGAAAGCATGAGAGTGACCATGCTGCGATGTTGGATAAGGATTTCTGGTCAGCTAAGACCAAGAGAAAGGTTTTTTGGCTAAAACTCAGAGCATTAAGTGTGGCACAAACATAACACTGCCCATACCTCAAAAAACACCATCCCTAAGGTCAAGTGTGGTGGTGGCAACACCATGCTTCTGTATGGTGGTGTTTCTTATTAGCAGTGACTGGAAGAATGGATGCAGCAAAATAAAGGGAAATTCTCCAATATTTTACCTAAAAAGGTACATGTCCTGCAGTGGCACAGTGAAAGTTCTGATCTAAATCTTTCTGAGATTCTGTGGTACTATTTAAAATTGAAGCCCACAAGCCTTGTCAACCAAACTGAACAACTATTGGCCGAAATCACTCACACTGTTTGCTAAGTTGGTATATACTTACCAAAAGATTTAAAGCTGTTATTGCAGCGAATCGTGGCTCTACAAAATATTAAAGTGTAGGGTTTGAATATTTAATATTTTCAAAATATTTCAGTTATATTTCTTAGAAATATTTCCTGACATAAAATCAATGTCCTCTTACAAAAATGGATTTTGAGTGTTAGTGTTTTTAAATAAAATATCAAATTGAATGAAACTTAAATGTAACATTTGTAACTCCATAAAATGAGAGAATTGGACAGGGGGTTGAATACTTTTGCAAGGAACTGTATAGGACTGTGTGTGGTGTAAGTGAGGTTGAACTTTACAAGTTCACTCTTTTATGAAGCTAGGGATGATTAGGTAGCCATGAAGATTTGAAAGCCAGATTGGAACTTTTGCTAGGACACCAAAGGTTAATTTCCCTACTCTTATGGTAAATACCACTGAGAGTCAGGACACCTTTTTAACATCCCATCTGAAAGACGTTTTAAAATACACTCAGGCAATTGTTTTTTCAAAGTGTAAGGAGTGATGAGATTTTTAGTTTTAGAGTCTTTTGCACTTCATTCAAGTCATTAGCTGAGTATTGTAGGGTGCCCTGGTAACAAAGCTGATGGCATTGTTACCAGAAACTGCATTTAAAGGTGCATATGGCAAGTAAGATTTTTACTGTACTACTAGAATAAATACAAGCATTAATGACCAGAAGACATTTGCAGTTTGTTTTAACTTAATGTATTAAATATTTTTTTCTGCTAAATTGTTCTAAATGCTTGAGACGTTACCCATTATAAATGTCTTGCCGGTCCATCTATCAGTTTGCATTGACGTGTAATCTTCTTATACTTGCTAGTCACTTTAAAGTACCTTCCCCCCAACCTACACTAGCAACTACTATTCTGATCATGTTTCGTAAGTATAGAGGAGGGGACAAGTCACGTTATTGTTTAAATTCAGTCTTGTAAACGTTTGAGGCAGGATTTTATACAGTGCCCCTTTAATTTATTGAGGTGAATGTTAGTGGCAACCATGTGAAGTCCATCACCAAAGCCTAGAACTGAAGGATGGTCAGTTTTACAACTGTATTGTATGTTTTGCAGCAAAACAATTTTTTTTGCTCTCTCTTTGTTACTCCACTTTCCTGTCCAAAAAAGCATAAAATACCTGAATATACAGTACCAGTCAAAAGTCAGGACACACCTACTCATTCAAGGGTATTTCTTTAGTTTTACTATTTTCCACATTGTACAATTGAAGAATCCACAATGAAGACATCACAACTATGAAAACATTTTTGTTTTTGTTTCCAAACATTTTTAAACACTGTTAATATTTTGCTGCTTTACATATCAAATCTCCCACTCTGATCTTTTTATCTGTCAAGACAAATGGCAGCCAAGCATGAAAAATCATGTCACCAGAATAACCCTAACCCTTAATGTTTATTGGAGAGGAACATCAAGCTTGTTACTGGGCATGTACATTTCAAGTTCAAATATTCTGCATACTTTGTGGGAGGACCACATGAATCATTGCATAAAACCAAGTTTAGTTCAATTTAATGGCTATTCTATCAATATTTGCGCATAAAGGCGTTGCAACTGCCATTTCATGATTGCATGATTAATTTTACATAGACAAAAAGATTACATCATGTTGAACAAGCAAATTGTCAATGTTTATAAAATGTTAGTTAATGTTTCCATCAGCCCAGTCGTGACTTTGTTTCTACATTAAGAAATTAATCTGCATTTAATGGTTGGATAGAAACATGGTTACTGCCACACTCTTCAATGTCCCTAACTTGATAATTTATAAAGGATTATGTTTTAAGGACTCAGATACACAGATACAGTGTATCTGAGTCCTTAAAAGATACAGGGAAAACAATCATGAAAATAATACTTTTATTCAAAATGACAAGTTTTTATATCTCCCAATTTGGGGATCTGGTGACTGCAGATCATGTGTCTAATCTCCTGCAAAGAGAAATAATATAGTAGCTTTTGCATTCTAATCTAGTTAGGTTGCATAATATCAGTTTTCAATTTTAGTAAATCAATGAATATAAAACAGTGTTATCTTGAACATCAGTGTAATTTAATTTGTATAGGTCCACCACTACACATTTTCCTTCATTTGTCATTCTGTGAAAAATACTTAGTGTACCCATCTGCACATAATTTTAGATCATGAATCTATGGACAAAGTTTGTTGAAAGACATTTTTCATGCTATTACCTAAAACAAATTGTCCACTAGGAAATAATGAACATGAATCTGGGCATGGTCTGGCACATAGACTACATGCATATTCAGCTAAATATATTCACATTGTAACAACATTTGGAATACATGTTGCAAAAACTGTCAAGACAAAAAAATTCAAGAACATTCATATTGGTGACATTGTATCTTATGATCAGTTAAACTAAGAGTGATAACATTTGACACACATGCTCAGGTTAATAGGTCTTGCTAATCAACTCGATTTCTCAGACTTTTCAGGCATGATTTTGGCTAATTTTGGGTCATTAATGCTTTGTGTACAGAGATCTGGCATTAACAAAATTACACTGACTGACCCAGGGGTGCGGAGCATCATTTGTGGTGTATTACATATTTGCTGTTGCCATGTTTAATTTTGGTATATTCTTACTTTGGACTTCTATTATACTCCATACATCATATTAGCACAATGTCTTTTGCATTTCTTGCTGCACAGAGACCTGACACAACCAGGTTTACTTTCTACTTGTAAGCAGATGATCCACCTTAGCCTGTAGAATAATGTCTAAACATAGGTTGTTCAACAATGTTCGCACAAACAAGCTTCTGTGGGACTGAAGTGATATGAGTAGCAGACGCATAGGTTCCCTCAGTCAATTTGTAGTGAATTCTCTCCTAAACACCGTATTTCATAGATCTACTCCTGCCAGTCCATGTGCACAGAGCTTGTTTAGAGGGGACGAGGGCGTTTTTGCATTAATGATGTTTTGTGACCGTCGCCCCGCCAGCGTCGTGCCTTTAATTCGCCGTGACGGTCTGTCATGGTGTCATATGACTCACAGTGCATTGCACATGTGCTTTCCCAATGGCGCCCCCCATTGTCGCTTTGAATCAACTTGAGACCCACAACCGCATGCACTCCCTTGGCCAGCACAGATGACCAGTACGGCACAGCCAATGAGAAAAAGAAACAAGAGCGTCTGTGAGGCCACTCAACCGTGCTAGCAAAGAGTACATTGCTGATATGTCTGTAGAGATGCACAGTAGCAAAACAACTAATGAATGTTTTCAACATACATTTGGCGGCTGTGGGCTCAAAATGAGCTTGAGAAACCCAGGTGAGAAATGTTGAATATTTCAGTATACCAAATATTTCTAAATTGTATTAAGTTTAAAATAAAATACTATTAAATTGGACATCAAATAGATAAAATATATAATAAATTGTTCCACTTTAGTTAATTAATAAATGTTAAAATGTTTTAAATGGTGCATTGTAAACAGAATTTTGATTGTGTGTGTATATGTTCGATGTATTTGGCCTGAATATTTATAGTCTATGAATGTCAGGACTGATCTAGGAGCAGTGCCTGCAGGGGAGTGAGGCAAGAATCCCCCAGCTTTTAGATTAGTGTCAGTGTGCAAGAAGTGAAGCCTGCACCCTCCCTCTCCCCTGAGCTACGTGTCTGTTGGGTCTTTAAAGCTGTCTGTCTGAATTCCCTGCAAGCTACAGTGTGGCATTCTCATTACAGTCTCTGAATTGTCTTGAAGCCCTTTATGACAGGTTGATTCCTGAGTTTCTGTATCTGAATGTGGCTGTTCAAAAATCTTAGCAAGCCTTTTTTATGATGAGTCTCCATGTTATCAGTCTATCACTGCTTCAAGGGATTTGTTCAATGATATCTGGGAAAGATGTGCCTTTGGGTTGGTCATTATTTCTTATGAGGTTATCATTTACATGCCTATCTGTGCCTAAAGGTATTTTGGCTGTAAGTATAGGCAGCTACTTCACAGGTAATTTAGAATAGGAAGGCCATAGTGAAAGTGTGTATTCCTTGTACACTGCCTGGATATACATAGACTAACTATGCCTGGGCAGAACTGAGTTCACCATGGTGCCAGCACCTAATAAACTTTGTCTTTGTTAGATTGTGAAAAGATGTTTCATAACTCCCTCAAATCGCAGTTAATTTACCTTTGGAAACATGATTTTTATTGGGCCAGTGTAGACTACTTTTAGCATGTCAAAATATTTAACAGTCCACTGGAAAGCCCTTGAGAGGTTAGTTTAAACTGTGATTCCCCATGAAAGGCCACTCCAACCAATTAACCCCTTAAATCTCTCCTTACTGTCTTACTTCCTGGTTTAACATTCCATTTCTTTGATATCTTCTTCAAGGCCATTCTCCAAAACATTTTACTAAACAATAAGCTTTAATTACACGGTTGACTCTGGCGAAACACAGCTCATAGCTATGCCATTTTTTTTTGCAAGTGCCTGAAAGTTGGAAGTAGTAAATAAAATGTCACAGGAAAAGAATTGACGACAATTGCTAGATTAGTTCCATTAAGCCTTGCTTTGATTTCTCTCTTGTCTCAAGAAAAATTAATTTCCTGTTATTTTTTTTCCTGAAACAGTTTGTGTGATATTGCTGAAGCTCAGTGAGCAGCTACAAATTTATTGTATTTTTCACTGTTAATTAACTTGCAGCATTGAAAATATGTTGATAGTTGGAAATGTGCCATATTTGTTAGAAGTTAGAAATTCAGAAATTATTATTCCGATTCCAGGCTGGTATTTAATCTGGACTATTGTGACATGATTCTAAGATATTTTATGGGGTTCATTCATGATAATGCAATCATACATGACAAGTTCATTGGTTTTATGTAAAATGTTGGAATTTATGGTATTGTGCTTAAGGACCTACTGTATTTATGGCATCAAATTTGGTTCTTATTTGTCATACTGATAGGCTGTTTGTTAGTTGCTAGTTGTCTAACTTAGCAAAGCAATAATTTCATTCTTTATGGGACATCTAAAGTACATTTTTGAGGTTGTTGCAATTTCAAATGCAATTTAGGATGCTTTTCAAATATTTTCTATGACTACTTAACAATGGAATCATTCTGAATAAAAATGCTTTTTTTAATGTAAAATGTTGAAAATCTAAATAGTTTACTGTCAAACCAAGGTAACGTGGGACCTTTTCGCCATAGATACTCTCCATGTATCACTGAAGTGTGAATACTTTGCGTTGCCCAGTGTGTACTGTAGTCAAGTGAGTGGTGGTGTAAGAGGTCAAAGGACACTTCCTGTGTAATGGTATTTAACGGTGATTGCACAGTTAGTCACAATACTCACAACCATCTTTTTAGATCTAATATACAACTAAACATTCCTCAGTGCATCCTTATTGGGAGCTGGTGAACGTATTTCCAAGCCTCTATAGTGTAGCAATATAGATGATACGGTAATCAGCCCCTGTTTAAAGTCATTAGCCCTTGTTCAACTTCAGTTTGTCAATATGACTGAAGTGTCAATATGTTAAAGACCATGGCAACAACGCAACGGAGTAACTGAGGTACAATCCATACATAATTTGACAGACATCATAACATTTCTGATTAGTGTCCAGTGTTGTGTATTTCCCGCCAACTGAATGTGCATAGAAGGTGGGGGTCTGTGAAATGTTAAATTTTTGTGTGTGATTTCCTTTAATTGTATTGGTTGCTCTCCAAATCCCACTTTTAAATAAAAAATGTTCACAAACACGGTGACATTTATAGGAGAAAGTTTTTGCTGAGAAAGCAGTTGGTCGAATTCAAACACACACTTTAACAGTATTGGTGCTCCGGAGGCAGTGCCTTAGGCTACTGGACCAACATAGGCCACAAAAAAAGTTGAATCATGTATTTACCTGAAACACCTTTGGCACTTGAAATGCTCAGTTAGTGCCAGCATTAGGAAATAAATGTGAAGATATTTACATTCACATGCCTGGTCAGCTGGTCTAGACAGCATTCCCCCTTAACTACCATCCAATTATTTTATCCTGATCAAACATTCAGGATTTTTTTGTCAAACAGCTAATACACCTAAAGAGCATTATCATAATTTCTACAAATTGAAAGTGTTATTCAGTGGCGTCGTTAGGCCTGGGCGTCCAGGGCTATAGCCCCGATCTTTTATCAATAGCCCCGAATCTCAAATTGACCAAAAAAAATAATAATAAAAAAATAGCCCCTGATCTATTAATCTATAATTCCAATGGCGCATTATGACAATGTAGACGTGTGTGCCACTAGTGCGTACATCGGAATTTTCCGCATGTACATTCAAAACCCTGTACTTTCTGTACCGGGCGGGGTGGGTGGGCTAAGCCCCGAATGTATTGTGATCCTAGCGACGCCTCTGGTGTTATTTCTGCCGGACCGCGTAAGCGGAGCCGTCCTAGAAGAGCGAATGTCTCTTACTGAGCGTGTGAGTGAGTGAGTGAGCCCGTCCCTGACTGACTGACAGCACCTTGTTAAATAGCGTAGTGGTTAAAGACGCGGGCTACGGAACAACAGGTCCCCGCGTTCGCCTCACGTAACAGTCTAAATGCATTATGCCTGAGGTTCAGGGCAGACAAAAACTTCACTGAATATACCCTTATGTAGCTACCTAATAGAAAGCCTAAAATAAAACAGTTCTGGTAGACATTAGGATTTGTTCAGGATAGACAAATACTTCGCTGCCTGCACGATTTTCTCGGCTTTTCACTTGACAAAAGTCAGTTATCGTCACCTATATTGATAGATACTCAATGTCATTCTCGAATGGCTAATTATCTGTTAATATGGCCAGTGGTAAAAGAGGATTTGTTCAGAATAGACAAAAAACTCGCTGGCTACAACCTTCTGTTGCTTCGGGAACCCTAAAATGAAACTGTTTACTGTAGTGATGGCCAAACGAGGCTTCATTAGCATTATTTTAGCAGCATGATATTATGCTGGCAGCACTCAGATTTTCATTATCACAACAAAAGCCATAATTGAAATGTATAAGGCCATATACTTAACAATCTAGTTTGTAAAAAAAACAACATTGGAACGGACATTAAACATAAAATTACAAACTAGATTGTTAACTATATCGCCTAGTTCAATGATGGCTTTTATTTTGAAAAAAGAAAATCTGAGTTAGCTCCTGCTGCTAGAAGAACGGCCATCACTACACGATTCTCTCGTCTTTTCACTTGAAGTAAAAGTCAGTTCTCGTCACCTATATTGATACAGTAGTTATTGTATCAATGTCATTCATGAATGGCTAATAAGCTGTTAAAACGGCCACTGGCAAAAGCCATACAGTTAATAGACGCTATTTGTGGTGGTGGTAAAATTAATTAGAAACGTTACAAAGTTTAACACAATGCGTAATGGCGTCTAGCGACATATTACTGGCTAATAAGCTTTTAAAACGGCCAGTGGCAAAAGTCGTGCAGTCCATAGATACTATTTGTGGTGGAGGTAAACTTAATAAGAAACGTTATTCAGTTTAACACGATGGTTAATGGTGTCTAACGAAATATTACAACTTTACGTGATGTTAATGCATGACAATATTACATAGTGTCAGTATGCTATACTGACACACGGCAATTGATCAGCTCTGTGGGGTAGTGGTTAAAGACACAGCCTTTCACGTGGGCGACCGGGGTTGGAATCTCGAGAGGGCAGCCACGATCACCTCTTTCTGTTGCGGGCCGCCTGGACTAGGATTGACTGGTTTCTTGTTACTTCTTACTGGAGAAATTTCATTAAGGAAAGGAAATATTTTTTTTCCCCCTGGACCGTTCATATGTGCGCACCAGAAAGAGACCATTGGTTAGCAGTGAATTGGGTAGTGTTCATGTGATTGCAGAGTTAAAAAACAAAAACAAATGGCCAGTGGATTGCAGCAAATAATCATAATATCATTCTGTCCACATATCTGCCACATATCTGCCACATCCTGAAAATGGGGTCGGGGGAGAATGTTTTTACAATTGACTCTCATAGCCTCAAATAAAAAAATAACGATTATATAATTTTTCTTCATATGGTTGGGATTGCGAGAATTTTTAGATATCGAAATGGGGTCGTCAGCCAAAAAAGTTTGAGAAACCCTGTCCTATGGACTCTAATATAGACATTATTTTCTAATCAATTGATGAGTTAAAGATGAAGTCTGGGACTTTTGCAATAAAGAGTAAAACTCTGCTTTTTGGGCTGGATGTTTAATATGTTGTTTATACAGTATGTGAATAATCTATAAGTAGAATCTCTATCATACCTCAATTAAACATGAAATTCGAAGTTTGAAAGCTTGTGGTTGTGATGACACAGGCCACAAATCAGCACAAACATGACATAGTTCACAATTTTCAGGGATCCTTATTGATCCAACAATGCCACTTTTATAACCAATGGAAAAACACTACGAATACAATGTATTTGTTTTACTGACAAATTGGTCAATATTTAGTCCTATTTTTCTAATTACTGTAACCCACATGATACTTAGTGCTAGTTGAGGTGGTCATTGTTAGAAATTTTGATGATCATGTTAGCATCCTGGAAAACTAACTTGTTGCTGGCCTTTTGTACCTTGTTTTAAGGCTTCATTGCAGATGGTTATTGCTTAGTTCTTTTGTTTTGTCATTGCTAAATTAATAGTGCTTTATCCTGGTATTGATGTTCTTGCATTCATGTTTCTTATTTCCAGATAACAGCTTGAATGGATTAACTGGCAGGGAATTGGATAATTACAGCTGAGTGATAGAGCACAAGTTTGGTAATCTTTAAAAAATATTAAAGAACGCTAAATTGAGGAACTGTCTCTTTCACAATCTCTTTAATTGGAGTACAAACTCCAAAAATGTCACCTACTCAATCAGTCTTTAAATTCCAGAAGCACATGCTAGGATAACAATTTCTCCCTCACCGTCAACAAAACAAGGAAGCTGATCATGGACTACAGTAAAGAGAGGGGCCAGAACACTTCCATCTACATTGATGGGGCTGAAGTGGAGTGGTTAGAGACATTCCAGTTCCTTTGTGTCCATGTCACCAATAAACATGGTCCACACATGCTCGGACAGTTCTGTAGAAAGCGCATGAGAGACTTTTATCCCTTAGGAAGCTAAAAAGATTTAGCATTGACCCTCAGATCCTCAAAAAGCACTACAGCTGTACCATCACGTGCATCTTGACTGGCTGCATAACAACTTGATATGGCAACTGCACCGCCCTCGATCGCAAGGCCCTGAATGGTCGAGTTCATTACCAGGGCCAAGCCCCCTGTCATGCATGACCTCTAAACCAGGCTGTCTCAAAGTAAGGCCCTTAAAATAGTCAATGTCTCCAGCCACTCCAGACAAAATCTAGTCTCTATACTGCTGCATGGCAGACATGGCCTAAGGGCCCAGTGCCTGAAGTAAACATCAGGACCTTGCATAGCTTCTATCCCAAATAATAAGACAAAATGACAGCCAAATGAAAGATTATCAATTGTCCATAATTATCAAATGTCTTTTATTGTACAGTCTTTCAGTATTGAATATATGCCAACAGTATTGAAAACTTTCTCTACACAGCCAATAGGATTTACACACCGCACATACACACAAACACACATTCATACTGTACATCTATATACATAGATGTATACTCACACCTCACATATACAATTGCATGCACACACTTCACGCTCGTCACATATACATTGCTGCTGCTATTGTTCATTATATGTCTGCTCCTACCCCAATATTAAATAGCATTCAAAAACGTTTGTACAAATTTCACTGGGTTAGTTAAGAAAGCATTAAATGTACAGTATAGCTTTTAACTCAAATAAAACAGCTTCACAGTCAATTTAGGCTTTCCATGAAATAATTGACATTTACCTTTAACTGAAGATACAATAGCCTTGTCTAACCTGGCCCTCTATCCTCTCATAGACTACAGTTCGTAACATTGTTATTCCGGCTGACTGCAACCAACTGAATCCATATAGGCTATAAACCCTGACTACAGTTAAAATGTAATGTCTAGCTAGATTTAATTCTTTAACCATCATAACCTTATAATAGGATTAATAACAGTGATTCCCTTAAAATGGTACGAATATGAGCTTTCAACAATGCCAACATTATGCACTACTATTGTTTAGCAAAAAGCATTAGTATTTCCAATCGGGAAAAAGCTACTGCCCTACCATTTCTTAACTATGACAGCATCAAAACAGATGAATAGCAGTGAAAAACAGATCTACTGATGCCATCACAGGAAAAAAAGAGAGTAAACATTGTTTTCATGATTGCTACAAGATGAAATAGCAGGCTAGACTTATTACTAATACAACCCCGTTTCCAAAGAAGTTGGGACGCTGCATAAAATGTAAATAAAAACAGAATGCAATGAGGTGCAAATCATTTATCCCTATATTTAATTGAAAATAGTACAAAGACAACATATCAATTGTTGAAACTGAGAAATGTTATTGTTTTTGGAAAATACATGCCCATTTTGAATTTGATGCCTGCAATACGTTTCAAAAAAGTTTACCACTGGTAAACAGGGGCATGTTTACAACTGTGTTGCATCACCTCTTTTAACAATACTCTGTAAGCGTTTGGGAACTGAGGCAGGGCTCAACGTTAACATTTTTTAAGTAAGTTTCATGGGTTTGAAACTTACTGGACCCAAATATATTTTGGGTCCAGTAAATTTATATATAACTTACTGGACCCAAAAGTTGTAATTAATCTGCGTTACAACATATAACCAAATACCTTTGTTACCTTTGTTTAATCCTCCATAAAAAGCATTCTGGATATATAAAACATAAAAAATATTTTTATATTTCTTTCATCACATTTCTAATTATGAAAATTAATAAAAAGATAACAGTCAACAAAACATTTGACTTTTAAACAAAACACTAACTCATTCATCCCCGGGGAACAAGGTGAACGGCTGGTCCGTCTTACTTACTAGGTATGTGGTTGTTATAAGTTGTGCAATCACCCAATGGGCATCTGCATTTAAATTCCTGATCAGTACGACCAAGGGCCCTGAAGATGGATTGTCAGCCACCCGCTTGTCTGTCATGGCTTGGCTTTATTGGCAGGGCTGGTCAGGGGCTGTTTGCGAAAGTGGTCAGTGCCCTTGTAAAAAGACCCACATGTCCGCTCTAGCCAGGAAATTACGACAGACGACACAGTGCATCTGAGTTCCATCAAAGTTGAAACAGGTAAATTACTTTTTGCACTGAGGTAAAAATCTTTGCTTTCATTTGAGCTCGTAGTTATCTTTCGCTACCTTCTTCACTTGAGTGAGTCACTTTAAATGATGGCAGGTGTGTAATGACTTCTATTTAACATGAGCTTGAATGTGATTGGTTAATTCTGAACACAGCCACATCCCCAGTTATAAGAGGGTGTGCACACTTATGCAACCAGGTTATTGTGAGTTTTTTATTTTTTATTTTTCCCCCTCAAAGATTTCAGTTTGTTTTTCAATTGAATTGTTCACGTTATAGGCCACATTAAAGGTGGAAAAAGTTCTGACATGATTTATCTTTGTCTCATTCTTTTACATCACAAGAACCTGGCATTTTAACAGGGGTGTGTAGACTTTTTATATCCACTGT
>JACXGI010006805.1:0-22531 GCA_016801175.1 Esox masquinongy
CATTACACACGTTCTGTAGTAGCATATTACCATTACACACGTTCTGTAGTAGCATATTACCATTACACACGTTCTGTAGTAGCATATTACCATTACACACGTTCTGTAGTAGCATATTACCATTACACACGTTCTGTAGTAGCATATTACCATTACACACGTTCTGTAGTAGGATATTAACATTACACACGTTCTGTAGTAGCATATTACCATTACACACATTCTGAAGTAGGATATTAACATTACACACAGAGAGGGGAAAGGCAAGGTTTTGTCGATTAACTAATACCTTGGCATTGAAAAGCCTTACTCATTAAGCTGCTTAGGTTTTGCTTGGCCTCCGCTGTAGTGCCTTGCCTGCTGTTGCCACTTTCTCTCTGGACCCAGGGCAGCAAACGGGGCTCGCAGAATTACTGGCTCACAGGCTGCCTGGCTGACTGTTTATCTCTACTAGGGCACAGAGGCTGGCTGGTTGTCTGGATGTTTCTTTCTGCTGGATTTTGTTGGCTCTTGGTGGAGCCTAAGTAGTTGATTTATTGACCCCTGCCAGCGGCTATGCCAAGACACACGGACAACCCCAGACAGACTGTGGCTGTGCCCCCTGGTTCCTTGAATTCTGACCTTGTTTGTGAAAGTAGATTTCACACAGTGTTGACTGTCACCTCATGATGTACTATATAGGAATGTAGTTTGCATAGCCCATTGAAATTATAGCTTTTCACACAAAAGAAATGCAGCCCATTGATTACAGCAAGATATGACTGTGTTGGACACTCATGAATAGTCAGCCATGTTATCATCCAGTTCACCAGCAACAAAAGCTGTTTGTTCAGTGGCTGGAACAAAGATTTTGAATTTCCTTATCCTCAAAAGATAACAATTCTTTAAAGAAATGTTGAAAGCTTCACGCCTCCCTGGTTTTTTGACACTTATTTATCACCATATTTAGTTTTCTTTCAACTCCTCTGCTCTTCCTTAATTTAAAACTTCATCACATTGCTGACATTTATTAACTGATTTATTTAAAGCTTTTATTTGAATGTGTGGTATTTTGAACACAAACAAATCTATATGTATCTGATGACAGTTTGTTCAATGAATACTTCTGAAAGACCACTCTTAAATGTCAGGTAAAATAAGTCCTCATTGAGCAGGTGCCTGACACACCTTAATACACGCAGGTAAACACACACACACACACACACACACATTTGTCTTTCTATCCTTGTGGGGACCAGAAAACAAAATATGTGTTCCCTAACCGATAAATGCTTGTTTCCTTGTTTTACTATTCTTGCAGGTATTTTCAAGTCTTCAGTATTTTTGGGGCCCTAAGTGAGATTTGGTTTGGGGGGTCTGACCACCTTGGTGCAAAACTATAAATACAAAACTATATAGGAAAATACATTTCCTTTGCCACGACGTGGGCAGGATCTTGTTGCAGTTTTCCGGTAATTTTTTAAACAATTCTAAATGTAACAATTTGCCAAGAGTTATGACAGCGTTTTTGAAACTCATGAAAAATGTGTGCTTATACGTATAACCAGGGTTATGTAATTGCTGTGAAACACAGTAATTATTTGTAGATAAGACTTTCAGAAATGTGTCTTATGTTTCCTTCAGACCTCCTTAGAACCCATTTAGTAAATTAGACTAGATATTAATAAAGATAATGCATGGCTGCAGACAGTGACCATATGGTTGCATTTTGATTTTGAAAAGTTCACTTGGCTTTTCAAGTCATTGCCAACAAATCAAACGAGTGAAGTCCTGATATATGATAAATATTTAATGTTCCGCAAGCCTTCACTTAGCTCTTCTCCTCTAACTGTTACAACAGCATCCTGCAAAACATGTCCCATTGCCCTGCACAATACATTTATGATTGATTTTAAAATCAAGCCAACTATGAACTCTTCTGAAGAGAAATTAGGATCCTTCTCTGCCTATTACTTGAGCAGACCAATCAGCAGTTACAGTACTGTGCAAAATGTTTGTGTGTGTGTATATATATATATATATATATATATATATACAGTTGAGCCCAAAAGTATTCATACCCATGCCAAATTTTGAGCCATACTGAATTTTTATTTGACCAATAGGTTTCTTCTGGCTGGAAATGACATAAACAAGTAACAAAACACGGTAAGACATTGCGCTGGAGATACAAATGAATAACTTAACTATTTCTGTTTTTAGCCATGACTTGCAGTTGACTAGTAACTGACTAGAGAACTACTGCTGTGCAGCTGTTCTCAATTTATAGGTGATTAGAATGCTCTCTCATGGTGGACATTACAACACCATTTTAAATGGTATATAAACTTGCATTTTCTCAAAAAATGTCACAATTTCAAGGGGTATGAATAATATTGGACATGGCATTTTTCGTAAATAAATAAAACAGAATAAAACAGAAATAGCTACGTTATTCATTTGTATCTCCAGCACAATGTCTTACCGTGTTTTGTCACTTGTTTATGTCATTTCCAGCCAGAAGAAACCTATTGGTCAAATAAAAATTCACTATGGCTCAAAATCTGGTGACCAGAACTGGCGATTGATTGAGTACCACAAGATGACAAATGAAATACATTATACCTTCTGTAAGCATATGGTACAAAAGCAGTGGGTATTTTAAAGATTGTGACTACGTCAGACATTATGAGACCCTAAGGCTGTAGAACAACAGTGTCAGACATTGACTCTGCTGGGATGAGTGAGACACTGCCCGCTCGCTGGGGTGCTTTCAGAGGCAGGAGAGAGCAAATCGAGCGTACGTGGAAGCCAAGCTGATAGCAAAATTCATCATGGTATGTAATATCACCAAAGAGACTGTTCTATTAAAAAGCAAGCTCCCTCTGTATACTAAAGAAAGATCATGTATCCAGTTTAATGATGTCATAGAAGGCATTCAAAATAAATATACATTTGATCAAGTGGCCTCATCCCCTTACGTATCAATCATATACATCTCCATGAAGGAATGTAACAAAGATCCTAACCTGTCAATATCGTAATGGGCCACGTTGAAGTCTAGCGTACCAATGTGAAAGGCATTTACCATAGTGTTTACCATAGATTGTTATAGCCATGATTGCAAAAAACATAAGGGCTGTCTCGATTATGACATTTTAGTTGACGATTAATTGTCACAAAAATAATTGTGATTAACGATTTTACTGTTCATCCTGTAAATTGTATGCCACTATTATAGCGTAAGCCTAATAATATTGTAGGCCTAAAAATACATGTGATGGATCCGGAGATGATTCTTGAAATTTGTGGTGTTTGTGCTTTTGCGCGCCACCTTTCTGGTGCATATCCAGCAATTCGCCTCCTCAATATTATTGGACCCACCTCTTTCATTTAGCTTAAAACCAGAATGCGTCCCGGGCGGTGCAGTTGTGTTCGGCTTTGGAACTACCACTTAATCACTGTTGTCAACGATTGCTATTCACAAAACGCAACTGCATAGCAATGACAATTACATTTTCCTGCGCAGCGTGACATTTCACATCTCGCTCTGCTGCGAATATTATAGTGTAGTTTTTTGAAATAGCCTTTCTCACGTAGCAAAACGTGTTGCATGCTCAGTGAATTAATTCAGTCAAAAATGTACAAGGACTATTCATTTTATTTTCAAACATTATAACGCATTGGGACAACGTATATTTCTATCCATGCCTTTTAATGCATATTATCTAATTAGGAAATATGGGTGGAAATGACGAAGGTCGATGGTAAATATAGATGAAATAGATGAAAGTCAAGTTGCCCCTGTAACTTTCCGCAGACTTGTGGAACGCTTTTCGACACCTATGCGCTAGACATCCTAACTGATGGTAACAGACATAATTTGCGTGGTATTTGTGGAGACATTGGCGTAAAAATCTCATATTCAGTTTGGAAACATGATTTTGCAATGAAAATATTGTGCAAAAAGATTTTGATCGCAATTATTTTTTTGATCGCAAAAAGATTTTGATCGTTTTAAGACGTTGTCTTAAAAATAATTGCGATCTTGCTCAAATAATCGCGATCAGGCAATTATGTAATAGTCGCGACAGCCCTAGATAGGTCTTAATGCTAATCTTAATAGCCTAATCATAGGAATAAGGAAAGCAGTGTAAACATAAAATTTGATGAAATTACTGAATTAATATTTATGTACAAATAACCTAATTGGTCTTAGTTAATGTACGTATAATTCATGTATAAGATGTTATTTTAGGGTTTGACCAAATCATGTGCTGGTGCCACCAACTGAATGACTTTTCCACCAGTGGAAAATATTAGTCCGTAGCTCCGGAATGTTTCTTTCTACACAGAAGATCATCTAAAGCGTCACATTTGCTGCACTGATGCGGATGTAATGTGAGGCAGTGACTTGGACCACTTATCTGTTAAATCTTCAGGGTTATTTGACAGTTAATATAACTTTTTTAAATTCACTATTCTAAACGTATTACCTGCAATAAAAATACCAACATTCGTTGGTGCATTGTGTAGAATCCTGGCTCTAACGTTTACAAGACTGAAAATTAAACAATGACGAAGTCATCTGTTATTTTATGCTGCTATTTAACCTAGTAGTACAGTAAAAATACACATGACCCCTTTAAATAGACTTACTTGAGGAAAGTCAAGAGGTTTAAAAATGGCCGAGATATTTAAATGACTCACTTCGCCTTTCTACAGTAGGGCTGCAAAACCCGCCACTAGTGGTAATGAGTTATGCACACAATGCATATAGATGAATAGTACATTTCTCCAATGTCTGTAAGTAAATTAAAATGTTCGGTCAAGATCAAATATCTGGCGCCACATTTTCCTAATGGAAAACCTGACATCCATACACACACACACACACACACACACACTCATTTTATGTACTTTATTGGAATCCATAAGTCAGTACAGTCAAAAGGCTTCAGTTTAAAGTTAATGGATATCTAGACTCTTATGGGTGCATACAAGTTGCACCTCCTCCTCCATTTGGCCCGGCTGCCAATGACCTCTCACATCGAGCAGTACAGTTAACTCCCTAGTTGCCTTGTTCTGGTTTTTGGCAAGTCTGCAATCTGAAGGCCACGCACTCTCAGACGGTGAGCGTGGCAGAGACCACCAAATACCAGGACTGTAAGTGTGCAGCGAAACCCTGGGCTGTTCAGGCGTGAAACGAGGGGCTGGTATTTTAGGACCTTGTCAGCAAAGGTCTGCACTCCGTGTAGCGGTCGAATGGGCAGAGCACTTCCAAGATGAGACACCACCATATACACACACACACAATCATAATGCTGTGATCAGCTGCAGCATTTCTCTTTGTCATGTGTCACTTTCTAAGTCACTTCTCTGTTCGTTTTCTCACCCCTTTCGGCAGGCAGCCAGTTGCTCCATCCAGCCTGTCAGTGATTCACTACAGCTTCAAGCATAACTAGTAACAAGGATCCTCTATTTTGGTTTCAGTCTGTGTTTCCTTTGTGTGCAATTTCATTTTGTACAGCTCATCCATTTAGCCTGGTCTCACCTGTTTACAGCTGAAATGGAAAGCATTATTCTCAGTGGCTGGCCGCCGATGTGACAGTGCTGTGTTGTGTGTAAATTCCAATTCACCGTGCTGGGAGGAAAATCCGCTGAGCCATTTATCAAAATACTTTCGGCTGGTTTGGTTTAACTGGTCTGTGGGCAATAAAGATAAGAATGAGAAATAGAGAGAGAGAGAAAGTGTAAGGAAAGTGAAAATCAACAAGAGAAAGCTATCCAGAGAGAGAGAGAGAGAGAGAACAAACTATTAAATGAAAATGAGTCAAAACAAGAGGTACTAGAGGATTTGTTCACCCTTGTTTTATCTCAGTTCCTCCAACCCTGTGGCTGCTTCATTGCACATCAACAACTGCAGGAGAAATCACCCTCTCGTGCTCGCCAGATTTTTTTTCTCATCCTCCTCCTCCTTTTCCTCCTGCTGCTTGCGTCCGCCTGGCTGCTGCTCTAGCAAGAATGCTGCCGAAGTGTCAGAGCTTTCCATTCCTGTGAAGGTGCTGCAAGTCTATTGTCACATAGAGGATAAGAGGCAGACACTGAGACAACCTGCAGTAGTGCCCTGCTCCCGCAGAGCTCCAGGCTGCGTCTCATACGCTCATCTCTCCCGGATTCTCCCTCCCTGCCTTTTCCTTTTTATTCTCTCCATCAAAGAAATCTGGCAACAAAGAGAAGCTAGTGAAAATGTGGACCAGCTTCCTCAGCAGAGGTATGTGATTTTACAGCACAGTACTTGTGGAGTTCTGCAATGTTAGTGTTTTAGATAACCATTTAGTCGATGCTTTTGTTGTACTTTTTTTCTCCTGCTTACCTGTTACCATCTCCAAACCACCTCATTTGATTCTAGTTCATGTGTTTTCATTGAGAAACATAATCCAACCTGGAATGATGTGTCGATCTTTAACAGAATGTTCAACCCGAAGATTTACCAAGACCGAGTCCACGTTTATGCTTTTTTTTGCTTTTTTTTTTTTAAATAAAAAGTTGCCGCAGAAGACTAACGAGGATTTAACATTGCATCCATTCCTACTGTGCTCTTTTGAATCATTAGGTTAACGATGCTTTACAGTTTAGCCTGGCAGGGACATGGAGGAGATTTGACAATATTGCGTTGAAGGTTCTGGCTTGTGATGGCCTGTCTTCGTGATGACTGGCAACCCCTTCCATACGTGAATGTGACCCTTCACTCCTTTCCCCCGGACTTTGCCTTGTAAAAGTAAAAATAGACTTACTGGAATTGAATGTAAATAAGAGCGTCTGCTGAATGGCTAAAATGAAACAGCTGGCTTAATGAAGAGAGAGGACGGATCCAACCTGTCTGTGACTGCAGGCGTCGTAGATTAAACCCGCCGTTAGGGAGTGTGTGCATGCGCGTGTGTGTGTGTGTGTGTGACGGTGGGGGGCACAGCAGACCGCTATGTGTGTGCTGGGTTAATGTTAGGGACTGAGAAATGTGATGCGCACTGAGTTCTCAATGTCCCCCCCCCCACACACACGCACACACCAATGATGCCCTCTGGAGTCAAACACTGAACAGGCTCTTCTGGACAGGAAGTCAATGGCTATGGAAGAAGGGGCTTGGGTTGGTATTGAGGGGTAACATTTTTGGATTTGTGCCGTTGCCAGAAATCTGAGTTTGTTTTTAACGACTTTAGAGACACCCAGGGGTGGAATTATTTAGTTAATTCACTGTTGGGATTTGGATTCCCATCTTCAGAGCAAACCATCGCTTCTCTTATCATAATGAATGCATTGGTGGTGGAAGCCATGTTTATACTGCACATTATACACTCTGAATAGTTGAATAGAATAATACTTTCAATACAGGCTAATGTTATATTCTGTGGTGTTGTATGCAAAATATTCAGGTCTTGTGGATTTATTTCCTGAAATTGCTGTTTAGCTGTAGCATTTTAGTCCCTTTCTCTGTTATAACTAAAGACATTAAGGTGTGTATGAGTGAGTACAGTATTTCTTGCAAGCAAACACAGATACACACACACACACACTAACCAGTCCCACACCATTGCCCCCGCCCTGTGTCTTAAGGCACCACGCCAGTTTTGTGTGACCACATGCTCTCTCTCATTCGCCATCGTCACTCACATTTTAAGGTAATGGTGAGGTTATGGGACCTTTCTTTCAGTGGTTCAGTCTCAAAAGGTACCCTATTCCCTGTGTAGTACACTGGTTTTCTCCAGAGTCCCATGGGCATTAATCAGTGGTAGTGCACTACTGTACATGTGGAATACGGTGGCTTTTGGGACCCAGCCACTGAGGCTGATGCAGCACAGGGCCAGTCAAGGTGTCCCTTTGAGATAAAACTGTGTAATGAGGGCCCAGAGAGAAGTCCTGCCCGCTGAACTGGAACACCAAGGGCATTCCTGCGCTACTGCACTGGGACCGCCCTCAGTGATGGGAAAAGATCTCCATTTATTTCTCATACCTAATTCCATATAATGGCTCTCTCTCTATGCAGGTTGTTGATGGGGAACAATGTGTGTGGTCGGAGTAGGTGGAGATAATAATAATAATATCTTAACAGAAATACTTAATACGAATAAATTAAACATGTGAATATATAAAATATTAACACAAGGAATATATACCGGTGACAATGACGAAAAATAACATGCCTACACATGGAGTGTCAGTACCAAAACAACGTGTGGGGGACTTGATTCAATGTTTTGTCCTTGAGCAAGACAGTTACCGCTAATTGCTCCTTTAAGTTGCTCTGGATGAGTGTGTTTTGTAAATTACTAAAATGTAAAATGTAGAGGTCCTGGAGGGCAGGAACAAGCACCTGCAATCAAGGGATGTGTTTTGTCATACCAAGTAGTGATGCATTCTGTCAGATGCTATTAATGGAGCAGCTCCAGAGCTTTTCAGCCTCCAAAGGGGAAAGAGACGCTGACATGCTGTCTTCACAACTGTCTGGCCGTGTGGAACATGCTACTGTAGTTTGCTGGTGATGTGGACACAAAGCAACTTGATGCTCTATGCCTGTTCCACTTCAGCCCGTCAGTGTGGACAGGTTCACGCCCCTCCCTTTCCTGAAGTCCGGTATCACCTCCGTAGTCTGGCTGATGTTGACAGAGAGATTGTTGTCCTGATGCAGCCTGGCACAGGGTGGTAAATATGGCCAAGTGAGTCATTTTAGTCCTGCCAGCCTCCCTCTTTGACTTTTCCTAAATAACACTATTGAACACAGTTGTTTTTAAGTTAAGAGGATGTCTTATCCGGGATGTCGAAAAGTGTTTTTGTCAAATCTTCTTCAGTGCCACAAGCTGGTAATACTTTTGGATTTATATAGTTTTAGAAACAGCAGATTCTATTACCAAATAACTCTGTAATTTTAGTCACAACCCAATGATTTTTCTTCCCAAAAGAAAAGATTTTAATAGATGTGTTATGCTGTAAGAAGATTTTAGTCCAACAAGGCCTTTCTATTGTTAACTACCCTGTGACATTGATACAGACCCTCCACCAGAGGTGTACGTTACATTGAGAATGAATACAATCCTACACAGAGCACTATTTCTGAATTGGGCCATTTGGAGAATAGGGAGCCACTGTCGTGTGTCACACAGTTTTAGACTGGCAGCTCCAGCCTCTCGTACTGCTCTCCGGTGAATATTTAGTTTGCTTTCAATCATATCAACATGTCAGCAATCTCCCGTCCCTGTGCCTGGTAACTTTACAGCATGCCGTATCCTCTCGCTTGGCCGTGATGCTGTCTCTCAAGGTGAAATACACCAAATAAATGCGTCTTTCAAGGTGAAATACACCAATCTACCGCTGCTAAAAGATCAGATATGAAACTCTTTGTTCATTTGACTTTATTTTACAGCGTTTAAGGGCTTTGAATCACATTTATAACCCGTGCACACTCCTTTTGCATTCCTTTTTATAGAAAAAGATGCTGAATCCTGTAACTATGAAATCCTGTCCTCAGATGGCTTTGGAAAAGTGATGTGACAAGTGTCCTCTGGGCTGCAGCTTTATAGTGTGAGGATTTCAGTTTTCTCCTTTTTATCGTACATCACCCCTGTGCAGGTTTCTAGTTATACTCCCCGTGGATTTCAATACACGCACACACACAGGCAGATACATACACACAGTGTGGATTTACTTTGATTTGTTCCCTGGTTCAGGAGAGCTTCATTGATGTTGTCACCTCTGGCAGACAACACTATCAAAGCAGAGGAAATAGGGAAATGATATTGATTCAAACTGAGGCCACTGCTGTCGTTTAAAAAGAATAAGTGTTGATATAAATTCAATTTTCTCTGACAGGAATGACAGACAGTAGATTGGAATGCAGCTCGGCTGCATTGGAGGCCACCCTGCTTTCGCTGCGGTTTGTTGTAGGATCTTTGCCCTTGCTTATGGTATTTAAAATTAAAAAGACGCTCGCACACCTACATCTACAGTGATTTGTTGCAGGTAAACAGAAAATGTAAGATAACTTGTACACTGGTCTTGTTTGTGTTATAGATTTTTATTAAAGCTTACATTACAGCCTATTTGCAGTTGTCAAAGCTTGTGGAACAGAATGTAGAAGTACAGAAAAAAAAAAGGAAATAGTATGTGAAAGATGGCAGGTGGTGCAGAGGTGTGAATTGCTCTCTTGTAGCACCAAGCAGACAACCAACGTCTGTGAACTGGGAAGCCCTATGGATGTTACAAATGGGCCAGAATAGCCCAGTGAGTGGGGAGCAATTGCCAGTAGAGATTTCTTGGTCTCATTGTGTTCTATCAACGTCCTCTAGTAACACACTGTAGCAGGTCTGTGCCTGTAAAGCTAACTGAGGTCACCAGGTTAGTGAACGTGCCCTCACACGTGTTGACCCACATTATTTCCTAGTTGGAATAGCAGTGTGGAAAAAAGCAGACAGGCTTGCCCGTAAAGGAAAGCGTGCCGCGATCTTTGCCTCCCAAATCCATTGTTGTTGCAGTGACAGGGCCATACCTTCAATGGATATAATGGCTCTTTTCCACGTTATTGTGTAAAAAACAAATAAAAATTGATGATTATGCAAACAATTCTTTTGTGTTTTGTATCTAATTCATTTAGAACATTTTATAGATTTTTTTTTTTTTCAATTTGACAATTTGAACTTTGTGATTTTTTTGGAGATTCCAATTCCTGTCATTATAACGATCATGTCATCATTAAACAATGAGCAAAAACCAGGTGGCTACAGTGGGAGTTCATACCACCCTGACGAAGCGCTGTTCCACGGAAAAAGGTGTAACTGTTGGTCTTGCTGCCAGAACGGTAACTTTTCCGACACACCAGTTTGGACCCTAATCTCATCCATGTGTAACACTGATTGAGAAGACAAATAGTCAGATACATTTGGACCCGATATATGGAAAAGTGCTTCTGTGCTGTTGAAACCTCCAATGCCTCCAATAGCTGTACAGGGGACAGGCTAGACTGGATTAGCCCTGGAGGTTTTCACCATGAGATCATTATTAATAACATTAACAACAGCTTTTGGAAAATTGATTCCAGATTAACGCTCATACAATATTGCTAAGGAAAACCACAACAGTTGAGTGTTTAAGACCTGTTATTATTTCAAATAATAAAGGGAATCAAATGATAAATGGTTTCTATAGCTCTCAGAACTCTTCAAATACTAGGACTATTGTATACATTATGCCACCAGGACAATAGGCTGAGTACAAGTCTATTTTGCTTACATTCCACTCCCTATACTCTTTGTCACATGCCACGCGGTCTGGCCTTTCGTCAGTCTTCAAATATAAACATTCTTTCATTAATGAGCTTGTGAAGAATAGAGGACTTGATCCTGATTGAATAACCCTGACAGCTATCATCCAATCACGATGATTATGGAAATATTGGAACGCTATAATTCTCCTCTCTCCACAGACCAGTATCCAGAAGTGTTTGTGTTTTCCAAAAAAATGTGTAGGTGTTTAGCTTGTCTGGGAGTAAGGCGCCTGTGTCGGTGATGCAGCTGCTTTTCCCTTTACAATCAGTTAACAGTCCCTGACACATTCTACTCCTGTCCAACCCATTACGTTTGCCTTTGGTTTGACCTTTTGCCTCTTTGCTTTGCAAAAGTTATAGTTGACTTGTTTGTTCTCAGCCATGTAATTTGCTGTAGTTGTTTTGTGTATAATACGTACATTCAGTTTTGCGTGAATGCTTCCATTTACCCACAAGTTGCTGATTTGTATTTGTTTTAATGGCCCATGTACAGAAGGGACAACATTCTCAATACATTTTTTGATAAACCTGATGACGGATTTTGGGACGGCAGTTAGTCTAGCAGTCAGAATCTATTGTTCGGTTCCTGACCGTTAACCATGTTTCCTTGTAAACGTGCTCAGTCACCATTATTAACCGGCAAAATAAGGAGAAATTAAAGTCCATGCCATTCTATCAGCAGATGGAATCATTACTGAGATCCTAGTCAGCATGGTCGAAACAGTAGCACGGATTCCAACTGCTGAGACCAACATTGTACAGTTCTTACTACTAGAGCCACCTGCTGTAGTTTGCTTGTCGGCAGGTAATAGCGGAATGTAAGTGTGGTCTGACATGATTTAAGGGAGACAAAGAATGGTCCTGCAGCAGTTTGGAAAAGGGGGTGTAGTGGTGATTGGGGTGTCTGTGCCACAGAAGACGTTTTGGAAAGTACATTCCTTAAATTCCCTTTGATAAAGTCTCCATCCAAAACAATAGTGTCGTCAGGGAGCTTGGTCTCTGGTTTAGTTCAGTGAATCAGGATGGCTACTCACTGTCTTCTCAGAGACACTATGGACTGATATTTCCTTTGACGGACTTGTCTGACTTTGTTCTGCTTTTTTAAAGAACCTACACGTGCATTAATGCACACACATCCACACACACACCTCAGTTTACAAAAACAAGGCGAAAGGGAGTGAATGAGGTATTTACACTGTGTCTACTCTAGATTAAACATGTATGAGTTTACCATTATGCCACCAGGACAATAGGCTGAGTACAAGTCTATTTTGCTTACATTCCACTCCCTATACTCTTTGTCACATGCCACGCGACCTATGTTGACCTATGTTGACAAGGATTGTTGTCAGTGGTAGGAGAATAATTACTGTAGATATTCTAAGTTGACAGAATGTCTCTAATGAGGTATTTACACTGTGTCTACTCTAGATTAAACATGTATGAGTTTTGATTGCTGTTCTAGGTCTTGGTGCATAATAATCTTCCTAGGGTTTTCTGACAGCAAATTACTTAGATATCATCTACTGAGACCTAATGCATATTGCTGGCTGTGGCTTTTTTCCTTTGCTATATTTGTGTCGAAGGACAGTATATGACAGGGCATTCCTAACAGCAAATAAGTGTCTGTTTCCTCTGTTTTCAACAGTCTCAACGTGTTACTACAACACATTCAGTGTTTGTATAACAGTGATAAATTTGTCCTTATGCTCCCCAACCAGGACACAGTCTCACAGCCGAATGCAGAATAACGCAAAGTACTCCAGAAGTACCGTCAACAGACCTGACCCAGAAAAGGAAAGGCATTTGTTTTTTTAAGTAAATGTCTCAACTCAGGAAGTAATTGTGAACCCTTCAACACAGTGAGGCAGGACATGTATTGACCTATGTTGACAAGGATTGTTGTCAGTGGTAGGAGAATAATTACTGTAGATATTCTAAGTTGACAGAATGTCTCTAATGTTGTATCTTATCTTTGTGAGAGTTTGTGAGTGCCTACATTGTGAACAGCTCAGATCCATATTTCTGAGCCAAACACAACTCACAGCCTATTACGATATCACCAGAATACAGTACGGGAGATTAATCTACCTTTAAAATAAAGCCTTTCATATATGATCCAGTGATTTTCTTTTATTGCATCATCTGGAGATGTTAGAGGAACATGTCTGTGTTTCAAAAGGTTATCTGAGTGCTTTTCCTGGTTTAGATCATTGATGCTTTAGCCAACATTTTAGCCAAGCATTTTACATTAGTGACCAATTGTTTGGGCTACTTTTAGAAGTGTTTATCACACAAATTCATTACAGTTTTTTGAATGCATTGTAGGTAATCACAACCGTGTCAATTAATTTCTAAACCAACACAAAAGAAGCACTCAAATCTCAAGGCAGAAAAAAATGGAAAACAACTCTCAATGTGCTTCAATTACTTATGAGAAGCAGAAACAACCCAGTATTCAAATACCAGTAACCACATTAGGCACAGTGATTGCGGAAAGGGGTGAAGCACATACATTAACATAAGACTATAAAGATGTGGATTATGCTTTGTGCATTCTGAAAATAGGTCAATGCATACTGATCAAGAGCCCTTCTCTATAGTAGAAAAGACTATATACAAGAGACCCACACCATCCTTACTACTGTTGTAATTACGTGGATTAGAACACATTTATTGTAGCCTTCCTTCAGTCTAGCTGTATAAACTCACTATATTAAGTTGAAGACTTACTTTACTGCAGAGAAAATAATTGTATTTTCTGATACAACGGAGAGTGCATGCTAGTTGCTTCTTCTGGTTTTCTCAGAATTTCAGGCTTGGCATTTGTCTGTCAGAGACATTTTACTTTCTTCTGTGGGTTGTTCTGTATGTAAAATACTTCAACTGAGGAAATAGGTGAATAGTATTGTAATGGAGAGAGACAGTGCCAGAAGAACTGTAAAAACCTGCAGGGCACCGTACAACATCCCCACTCTTCTCCCTTCTCTCCCTTCTCTCGCTCTCTCGCTCTCTCGCTCTCTCGCTCTCTCGCTCTCTCGCTCTCTCTCTTCTACTTCCTGCTGCCCATAGCTGCTTTCCTGGTGCTCTTTTTGACTTTTATCCACCCCCTGACAAGGCCTGATTAGGGGCAGGTGTTCCTCCTTAAAGACTGCCAACTGAGCTGCGTTCAACAATAGCAGCTAGGCTGCGTTCAAGGTCCAGAAAGGTCCATCTTTGACTTTGACTAGCAAACAGCAACTTATTGAAAAAGTAAAAAGCTGGAACTCAGAATTAGATTGCCCCTCTCAGAGCACCAACTTTAACTTAGTTGAAGCTGTGTGGGATCATTGGACAGGGAAATTAACAAATAGCAGCCAAAAAAGAGTTATGGCAAATTCTGCAAAAAGCTTGGTAGAATTTACCATAGGATTATTTGAAAAAATTAAAGTCTTCCAAAGATACAAAATACTAACTTGTTTTAAAAGCACAAAAGGTTTTTGATACATTTCATCAAATTAATGTTGCTTTTTGTTAACTTCAATGTTTTTGAGCAAATAAACGCTGCTCACATAAATCTGCACAATATTATATCTCCAAATTTGACATAATTTGTTGTGGAATAATAGAACAAAACCATTAAAGGATATACTTTACATAAATATCGAACAGAAAATTATAAGAATTCCGCAATGTTTTTTTTTCTGTTTTATGGAGCATTTAAAAGAAACCTTCATTGATTTGTCCAGCGGTATTGCACTCGTTTGTTTCCACACATGAAATTGTATCTTTATTTCTTCATGCCCAGACTGCTGACTACAGTACAGATGATTCTGACTGTAAACAGATTCACTGCTGCGGTTGACCTGATATGACTGGACTGAAGGTCTTTGTCAGGCTTGGAAGGAAGGATGGATGGATTAATTAATTACGGTAACAGTTTGGGATACTGTGTTGTTCAAGGACAGAATGACAGATTTTTCACATTACCAGCTTAGGATTCGATCTAGAAACTTTTCTGTTACGGGTCCGATGCTGGACCCAGTCTCCCAGCCTGGCATCCTTCTGTAGTTTATTAGGATTCATGGCACACGAGCATGGGATAGAATAGGATAGAAGGACCACCCATATCAGGTGGACATAGAGCCATCACAGTTTTAATGGAGGGTGAATAGAGACAGTTCAGGAAATAATGTGTGCCCTGTCCCCTTAACACTGTAGATGAGTGAGACTGCTCCGTGCCTTATGTGGACATTTACTATGGGTGGATGAAGAACGATCAGGACAGGATGTCTTCGTTTCTCACTGTCCAGTTGGAGCCCTTGGTCCTCTACATTATAGGTGGGTAACGTCAGCTCAGCCTGTGTTTGTTTTGTGGTTTACTGGGAAATGGGTTTGGCAGGGGGTGTGAAGAGGAGGGAGTGGGGCTCCCTCTCCACGGAGGACAACTGGCAGTGTGTGGCAGCAAGACAGCAGGAGGGAGCTGGAGGCCGCAGATGGGAAGTGATGGCTTGGTTTGTCAGCCTGAACTAAGGGCAGATTTATGTTAAACGGAAAAACAACAACTTTACCAATCGCTTAATCAGCGCTGCTCTCTATGTTCGATGGACCTTGGACCGACAAGAAATGTACTGTATGTTATGTAATGTTTGTTCTCTCTTAGGAATTTGCAGTATGTCCAAATGTAACAATCCACAATTGCAGCTGGTTGCTTTACAATAGTACATTGAATAAGAAAAACTCTGCTCTGGGTGAGATCAAGTTGAACCCTCATTTGAAACTAAAATTACAAATGTATGTGTACTCAAATTCATAAAAAATCACAACTATCATTACAGGTTCATTTTCAGGTTAGATTTTTGTCTATTCTAAAAATTAATACTGTTTTTTCAATACTTGTTCTATTGCACGTTTAAGTACATTGGTTAATTAATGATGATTATCTTTTGCTCTTGTTGCTGTGATGGCTGTTATATAATTTATAATACATAGTTTTATCTCTCAAAAATCATCCCAGGCAATCCAGTCATTTAGTTATAAAACCAGTATTTTTGTTCCAGTTTAGCTCCACACTATGCCCATGCAGAGTACCGGTATATGTAGGGAGGGTTCCAAAGGACCACCCTATTGTTGGTCCCTACTTTCGACTTTCACTGTACAGTTCAGTGATTTTCAAATAATGGCTGCTCTGATTTACTGTGGCATATCAGGGCTGCCAACTCAACTTGATTTATATAAGATTGGGATATTTTCTCAAAGACGTCTTGATCCCAAGTCTGTATTTGGAGAGTGTTATGATGGAGGGGCACTGTCCGTCATCAGTTGTCATCAGTGATAATCTCTTCTGATTGGGTTTTAGGACAGAGCCAGACCCTGTTCATCTGAGAGTTGCAACAGTGTAGAACTACAGCCAAAATCCTCATCAGATCAGAGAGATGTTACTGTAACCTCCACCTTCCCCCCCTCCAGGCCCCAAGCAGTCTTTGTGCTGTTGCAGTTCAAAGGTCATGGTGGGTGACTTGTAATTTTGTAATATTGTGTTACAAGTCAGGCCAGAGGCTGCAGGAAATCGCAGCAGGAGTAAGTAGTTGTGCCTCACCCGACACGGGTGATCATCCCAATCAACAGCAGGCGACAGGCTCAGATAGCCACCATGATGACACATGCCAATACTGTAACCCTCTGGTAATCTGAGCACATCTAGCCCAGCAGGAAAAACATCTCTCACTCTCATATACACACAGTCATGGGGCATTCACTGAGCCCAAACTGAGATGAGATGAGAAGATTGTTGCCCAATGGGCAACTGAACCCCATCAGATTCAAAGGACTAGAAGTGTCAGGTTGAGAGCAAGCTGAGGGAGAGACGAGTTAATGTAAGATAGATTAAGGAAGTGGACAGAGGCAGCGGCAGGAGGGACAGAAGGACTGTGAAAAGACAGAGGAGACGAGTTGAAGTATGATAGATTAAGATAGTAGACAGATGTGAAGAGACAGAGGAAGAGGAGTGTGTAGAGACAAGGCCTGCTTAAGCAAGATTAAGCTGAGAGCATGCAGACAAAGAGACAGTCTGCAGTACATTCCTCTGTGTTTTTTTAACTCTGTTTTCTGACTAACGCGTGGAAGAAGCCTGTGAGGGTGAACTGTTGAGAAGAGGCTGGGTCTGGCGCACCTCTGTCTTACCCAGGTATGGAGATGGAACACAGCCATCACTGGTGCAGTTTTATTATGTAAAAACTTTTGATCTTGATTTTACAGTTATCATTTTGGCTTTAGTCATTTAAAAGGATATTGTTCATTTCCAGCTTCTAAACAGATATCTAAAAATTAAATCGAGCTAATTATAAAAGGCAAATACCCTGAAATGAAATGCCGGATAATGCTGTAGTAAACTCTCTGTTGTGTAAACCTTCTCTGCTGACTGATATATACATTATAGATAATGTATATACATTATAATTTGTAAAACTGGTGCATATTTTACACTTCTTACTGATGAACAGACATTTGTGTAAAGTACATACAGAAGTACTATAACCTTGGGATATTGGCGTTGTAGATCCTGGTAAACTGTAGTGCACTATAAAGGGTATAGGATGCCATTTGGAATAAAGAGCTTCACACAGTATTACAAAGTGTTACATAGTCACACTGATGTTTAGCCTTTATTAGGCTACTGTTGACTCTTGGGGCAATGTTGTTTTTCCTCCCTTCAGTTTAATCTTCTATTTATGTCATTTCAGGATCTTGCTCCAGCTATCTTTTTATCAGTACCAAACTGCCTCTTAAATGTGTCCTGTGTGACTGTCTTTGATTTGTAAACATGGATGTTGCATCATAACTGACCATTTGTAACAAATATGGAGATTATATATGTTAGTCTACATGGTTTTAAGAAGATTAATTGCGCAGTGCAGTTAAAACACATTTTTTTGGGTTTTTTTTTAATTATATTTTCAGTTTGTAGTATATCTTCAGTTTGTAGTATATAATCAGTTTGTAATAACACTGACATTTTGAAAATGATACTACTACTGCCCTTTTTGTTTTAGAAGTGTTTGAAAAAATAATGATGTAATTTTAGCCTGTTCTGATGTTTCCAACATGATTATTCTTAAAAAAAATGTTTTGACATACTCCTTTGAAGGGGTAAGCGGGAGAAATGCTGTCTAGACGATCCTATCTGCTAATCAAATATATGGAAATATGAAAGAATATCTATCAACATACACACAGAATCAGATAATGGCAATAGGAGTCTCTGAAAATTATTTAGAATAATTATATATTTGCAGTTATTTCCATGAAATTAACACACAGGGATTTATTATAGATACAGTTGTGATTAAAACATTTAATTATAAAGACTGCATGGGGCTTTAAACCTAATTAAATAGGTTATCTAATTATGTGTATGATTGAATTCGAGCAGTATTATAAAGTACACAAAACACTAAATAAAGCTCTGCAATTCTATCCTGCTGGCATGAAATATTTAATGTTTTTATGACACTTCCCACATGTCATATATATACTGCATCTTATGGCTCTTAAGAGAACGAAGCTGATCTGATGGTGTGTTATGTTGTCCAGCTTTTGTTAGCTTAGATCAACATCCATGCCTAATATCTATCACATCCATATCTATTATGTGAGCAGAAAAGCAAAAGGCCATAATTATGAATTTAAAGTGAAAAGTCAACGTATTTATTCTATTTTAGATATGAAGATTCTCAAATGAGTTTATACGATATATTATAGGACCATGAAAAATATAGTTTAGCATGTGAAATTACTCTTTTAGTGCAATGAGTGCATTTCTTACATTAGATCAGATATCGCATCCAGCATTGCAGGGATAGAGATTTATTTAATTTAACGCCATATTTATTTTGCCTCGCTGGCATTTTATTTATTGTTGACACGTTGTTTCCATTTCCCTTTCTGCCTTTAGTCTGAAAATATATGTGCCTCCTAAATGATACCCTGTACCCTATCTAATTTTGGACCGGGCACTTGGGAATGGCTTGCAATTGGGGGTGGATTCCCTAATAAATCCATCTAAGTGGTAATAACGATGCCACCTGAAATTTGAAATGGATATTGCGTTGGTTGGCAGTTATAGTTTGCCTGTTTTATCTTAATTACATCTGGCCCACGGACTCATGGGTAATTCACTGTGTCCTATTAGTCATGAGGGAGACCCGTGGCCACATGCAGCTTGTCCTCTACCCTGTTCTCCCTAAGCTTGCCTGTCTGGTTTTGTCTCAAATGGCACCCTATTCGGTATCTAGGGCATTAGTTTTGAGCTCTGGACAAAATTGGTGCACTATATAAGTAGGGAATAGGGTGCCATTTGGGGCTCATATTGTGACTGTGGGCAGTTGTCCCGGAGCTCTAGAATAAAGAACAGTTATATATGAATCCTCTCATGGCCTCTGGGGTGGAACAGTTGCTTATAGTTCCCAGCAGTTATTAATCTGGTCCAAGGCACGAAATTCTATCTTTGGCAGAGTGAAAAGTTGACATATGCAATTGTTTTAAGATGAATTTTGCATAGATCATTTTGTATTTTGCTGTGGAGTTGTAGGTCCTATGTAGTGTTCTCCCTAAAATAATGGGAAATTATTTGATGACAATGGAAGTGCCTTTAGTCTTATTGTACAGACATGCAGATTCTACATAATGTATCAAGTTTCCATAAAATGTGGACAAAACTATTTTATTTTATTCTTTACTGCTTTGCCTATTTTGGTTCCTAAACATGGGAGGAAAGTATTCTTTTTTAATTTATTATATTGTTGAAAAAATGTGTCTCATTGTCCATCTTCCAACAGCTTACTGTGCTTACCCTGTAGATCAGCCTTTGGGTGTCCTAGAGCAAAACCACGTACTTGTTCCAGAAACTACTGCATGTAGAAGATATTTTTATTATTTTTTAGCTCCAATTTATTTGTGAGTTACTTCTGACTTTGTAGCCCCAGCCACTTGGTCACGGCGATAGCCTATGTGACAAGACAACCGCCAATGATGACTAAGTCGCGGTGTGTCTGAGCAGAAAATGGCGGTTCCACTCTCCCTTTTCGATTCATGTGCAGTTGAAGTCGGAATTTTACAAACACTTAGGTTGAAGTCATTAAAACTAGTTTTTCAACCACTCCACATATTTCATGTTAACAAACTATAGTTTTGGCAAGTTGGTTTGGACATCTACTTTGTGCATGACACAAATAATTTTTCCAACAATTGTTTACAGACAGATTATTTCACTTATAATTCACTATATTACAATTCCAGTGGGTCAGAAGTTTACATACATTAAGTTGACTGTGCTGTTAAACAGCTCGGACAATTCCAGAAAATTATGTCATGGCTTTAGAAGCTTCTGATAGGCTAATTGACATAATTTGAGTCAATTTGAGGTATACCTGTGGATGTATTTCAAGGCCTACCTTCAAACTCAGTGCCTCTTTGCTTGACATCATGGGAATTCAAAAGAAATCAGCCAAGACCTCAGAAACAAAATTGTAGACCTTCACAAATCTGGTTCATCCTTGGGAGTAATTTCCAAATGCCTGTAGGTGCCACGTTTATCTGTGCCAACAATAGTACGCAAGTATAAATACCATGGGCCATCATAACACTCAGAAACGAGACGTGTTCTGTCTCCTAGAGATGAACCTGCTTTGGTGCGAAAAGTGCAAATCAATCCCAGAACAACAGCAAAGGACCTTTTGAAGATGCTGGAGGAAACACCTACAAAAGTATCTATATCCACCATAAAACAACCTGAAAAGCTGCTCAGCAATGGAGAAGCCACTGCTCCAACACCGCAATGGAAATGTCCTCTGGTCTGATGAAACAAAAATTGGAACTGTTTAGCTGTAATGACCATCGTTATGTTTGGAGGAAAAATGGGGAAGCTTGAAAGCCGAACAACACCATCCCAACCACAAAGCACCATCATCTCGAAGGAAGCTTATGTGGATATATTGAAGCAACATCTCAAGACATCAATCAGAAAGTTACCTCGACCCTATAGACCATTTGTGGGCATAACTGAAAAAGTGTGTGCAAGCAAGGAGGCCTACAAACCTGACTCAGTTACACCAGTTCTGTCAGGAGGAGTGGGCCAAAAGTTCACCCAGCTTCTTGTGGGAAGCCTGTGGAAGGCTACCCTTAATGTTTGAACCAAATTAACCAATGTAAATACAATGCTACCAAATACTAATTGAGTGAATGTAAACTTCTGACCCACTGGGAATGTGATGAAAGACATAAAAGCTGAAATCAATCATTCTCTCTACTATTATTCTGACATTTCATATTCTTAATATAAAGTGGTGATCCTAACTGACCTAAGACAGGGAATTTTTACTAGGATTTAAAGTCAGGAATTGTGAATAGCTGAGTTTAAATGTATTTGGCTAAGGTGTATGTAAACTTCCCACTCCAGCTGTATGCCAGGCGTTTATGTCACAAACATTTCGATATTTACAGATGTCTTAGTGTCGTCTGTTTCATTCGGGCACCCCACCTCCGCAAAAAGACATCAAATAACGCAATCTGGTAATACATTTAATGTAATGGCTTATATCGCTTGGTTCACATGATTTTTCTGTACACTGTAAAAAATAAATGGTGCGTCTAGCAAAAAGACTAAGGGATTCAGATAACATAATGACATGACCAAATTCAAACCCGAGCAATGAGAGACTTGAATGGATTAACTGTGATTCCTCTGTGCTTGCACAAAGCATATTGACCAAATGACAACAGTGAAAAGCAACAATACACATTTTTGTGTTAAATTAACTTTAGTAACATTAACAACAAAAACGACTGTAACGTAATTGACTAGAGTAATGTCAACAATTACAATTACATTATCAACTACTACCATAACATCAATAACTGATACAGTAACATGAATATCATCTACAACTATTACACTAACATCAGTAACAACTACAATAACATCTACAACTACTACAGTAACATTAAAAATTACTTCATCAATAACTACTGGAGTAACATCAACAACTACAACAACTTCTATGTAGAGTAACGTAAAAAAACAACAGTAAACAATGTGAAACTAAGAGATGTAACATGCGTGTGTAGTTTTTCAGTTTTTAAGTGTTATGGTGTAGAGTTTATATATTGCACTTGGAATTCAAGATTTGATCCTGAGAAACTTGAGAAGCCGTGTCGGACAGTGTGGGAATGTGAGGAAGCATACATTTTATAGTCAGATGG
>JACXGI010006805.1:22631-40287 GCA_016801175.1 Esox masquinongy
TGTGTGTGTGTGTGTGTGTGTCTGTGTCTGTGTGTGTGTGTATGTGATGCTACTGTCCAGCCAACTGTAACAAGAGAAGGAACAAGTCTGGGTTGATGAGTAGCAGCATACCAGCAACACTGTCCCCAGAACATCAATCATGTCAGCTGGCTGTGGGAATAGCACAGATAACCCATTATAAACTTTACTAAAACACTGGCTACACACTAGGCTGAACACACCTGGGTTCAAATACTAATAAACATCATTTAAATTCTTGATTTTTTCTTGTTTTAGCTTGCCTAGCTTAACAGATCTAATGGTATGGTCTGAAATGTGCAATGGTTTGACCATCTGGCACTCAAGTCAAGTCACAGTAAAACCTCAAAGTATTTAAAAGATTTCAAATTGTGTTTAAAACCAAGTATGTAGGCTGGCCAACACACCGACAATAGTGAGCAACGTTTTTGATTGATCAACAGTCTCGTACTGTACCAGCAGGACATTAATGAATTACCTCTCCCTGAATTACCTCTCTGGGGAAATACGGTTTGTGATCAGAAAGAAATTGACTGCATTGTTTTTGGCAAGGTGGCTACACTTTTTCAGGAATCCTTGGCCAGTAGAGTATTACACATGGTATGCCACTGTTTTCAGTCAGGGAATTATATCTATCAAGTCTTCAGTTAGTCAAAAGATGTTAAATCACTCCGTTGCCAGTCAGAGTGTATTTGATTATGTTCTTCTTTGTACTTCAACGTTCTTATGTTTTTTTGTGTACAGTATTTTCCTGTTTCTCCTCTGCCAGATCCTTGTAGTGTTCTAATGTCTGCTGTCTGATTGTAAGACTGAGGCCAGTCCTGACTCTTGGAAACCAATCGCTTTCTTGTTCCTCGTTCTAGCCATTACTCTCCATGTGCTGCTTTTGTATTCTTAACTCTTGTGAGTCTTGCATTTCTATGAACCAAGAGTGTTTTGTCAGGTAATGCAATCTTAGCTGTAGTTACATTTTTGGAAAACCCACACAGCTGTGAGTACAGAAAACCTGCACCAATGCGTAATCTCGCTTTATTCTTAACCACACCATCTCCCAGTCACCTGTTCTCCTGTCACCCTCCCCCCTTTCATCTCTGCCTACTACGACTCATCTTGTGATTTTAGATAATGCAGGTGTTCACTCTGTAAGTCGTCCCCTGAGATACAATATAATGAAGAAACCACAGTGTAGTTGGGGTTTTTTGCCCTGATTTAACTGCAGGTGCTGTTTTATTGAGAGCTAGCTGATAACCTATTGGAAGGTTTTCCTCACACATCAACAACTGTTGACACGGTATCTTGTTGAACTTTCCGTTGTCTCCTCATTTACATTGGGCCCCATGAATCACTGGGGTTGATTTACAACAGATCTCTCTGCCTGAATCCTGTACTGCAGCCAGCAGTAAGGCAGGCCTTGTAAAACTAATTGATTCAGAGCAACCGGACTGAGGGATGCCTCCCCGGTGAGCATGACATGAGGATGATTTCATCAGGTCAATTCACGTTTGAGGTTGTTGGTAGTTTCCACATCCAGAATGAATGGCAGGTAGCCTGACCCAGATATTTGAATGTGTGGGAGCGTGCTACTGCTTAGTTTAGATTGCAGCTGCCTGGCGACATGAGAGGGAAAACCTCCTTCATTGTTTTGGTGTCAGTTTCTCTTTTTCTCTCCGTCTTTCTCTTTCTTTTCCTCTCTTCTGCTTTGTATGGGCACCACTCTGCTTCCTCCAGGCGGAGATATCTCTCTCCTTTCGTGCTTCCCACACCACATCCCTCCCTCCTCCTTTCTCTTCTTTTATCCCTCGCTTTGTCTGTCAGCTGCCAGTCTGCTGTCAGTCAATCAGCAGCAGATCAGATCACAGGGGACAGGTCAACTCAGAGTGTTTTCTGTACTGAGGGATTCTCTCTCCAGGAGATAGACTGTACATACTCTATGATCAGTTATGCCTCTGGGTAAGTAATAGCGGCTTTGGCTTTATGGCGTGGCTTGATTCTTTTCACCTCATGCAACCTGCTCAAATTGCTTATATGACTTCTGCTTTACACCAGTGCTCTGAGGTATTTAGGGTTTGGTAACCCTTTTTACAGCCTGCTATTCGTGTGTCTGCATGTGTGTGTGTGTGTGTGTGTGTGTGTGTATCTCGGTATCACATGCATCTCAATAAAGATAGAACTTGTTAAGCCTGTATGAGGGTTGACTCAACGTTGAGGAGGGCCAAGGTTGTTTGTGTACATCTGCTACTCCTGATTTCTTTCAGGAAGATGTTGTGACAAGCTTGAAACGTGAATATATATTTGGATGCATTTTGTGTGACCAGATCCATGAGTTTAATATACACCCATTGGCCAGTTTATTGGGTACACCCATCTTGTACCGGGTCGGATTCCTTAGCCTCCAGAACAGCCTGAATTCTTTGGGGCAAAGAGTCAGAAACGTTCTACAGGGATGTTGGTCCATACTGATTTACTGCAGGGTGCCTAGTGGTACACTGATGTGGCCAACAGCTTTTTTTTTATCTCGTCCCAAGGATGAGGACTATACAGGCCAGTCAAGTCAGTCAGGCCAGTGTTTTTTCCACTCCGTGGTTGTCCAGCTACAGTGATCACATGTCCACTGGAGCTGCATCTAACGTGTTTCTTAGCTGACCGGACTGGAACCTGGTGTGGTCATCCACAGCAATAGCTCAAAAGCCTAGGAGGGCTTCCGTTTCTGAGAGGAATTGACGGTCCTGGCATTGCTGATCATACTACATTTAAAGTTGCATCGATCGGTCACTAGTGTTATTTATTTTAACATACAATCTAACAGTAACTGAATGCAATGATTGTCTACCTGTGATATATAGCCTGCCATAGCCATGCTACTCAATGTCTGTAATGAGTTACAATTATCAATTTTCCCATATCAAACGTTTATTTTGGATGACAAAATACATACTTTTGTAATTTATTTTGTTTTTGTTCAAGTCAAAAGAAAATCCTCAAAATGCTTAATTTCTAGTGATTAGATAAGAAACATTGCTGTTGCACAAACCGATTTAGGTGACATCCTTCTCTCCTTAGAATGTCATCAAGAGCAATATATATGGTCTTTTTCTCTTAGTTAGGCCTAAGTCCAGCCTTGAGGTGGCATTCTCCCCCAAATTTGACATACAGCCTTAATCTATGTCATTGCTGTTTCCACAAAGGGTATTTAACAAAGAACTTTCACTCTGTTCCATATTTGGATGTGGGTGAGTTGTGCAACATTGTATTAACCAGGTCACATTACAGCCTGGAGCCATGCTGATAAAAGGCATAATGGCATTTAAGAGGGCCATTGATCACTGGATGATGTGACATTTCAGACGTAAAGCCACTGTGGCTCGTTGGCTGCGAAGTAGTGTGTAGAGCAAGCTGCTTTCTCTAAACCCCCTATTGATGCGATTATGCTAATACCCCATCCTGGAAACCCACTCTCGGAGGAGTTAAAATGTATATAATGAAATGATAATTTTGCCGCGTATCTGAAATAGAAGCTGAACTTTGGGGGAGAAGCACATTTAGAGTGAAAATGAGGAGCTGGCTTAACGTTCCATCAGGCTTCTCCTGAGACCTGTTTCCCTCAGCTCAGCTGTGCTCTGCTGCTGTATGTCTGTAACTGTCCGTATGTGGCTGTCTGTCCGTCTGCCAAGCCCTGTAGCCTTCAGGGAGCCTCTCAGTCTTTCGGGGACACCCTTGGTGTAAGATCCATCTCCATATTTAGGGCTCTAACTGTTCTTAAACTCACACTAAAATATAGCTGAAACTCCTGATGAAGTAGCCGACTCGCCATGCGGATCTGTGGATGTGGTTTTTCAATGGGAACAAGAGTACAACATCCCAACACGAGTAAAATACGTCAGCTATAAGAGGATTACTGTTCTAAGTCATTGTTTTAAAGATAGCTTGTAATATTCAGTTTGAGCTTCCTGTAACGTGGGTGGGGTCCCAGAGGTACGCTAAATAAACATCAGAATTAATGTTTTATCCCGCCTCTCTCTCTCTCCCCCCCTCTCTCTCTCTCTCTCTTTCTCTCCCTCTCCCACAGACACACACAAACATTCTTTATCTCCCTCACACTGTCCTCACTTTCTTTCGGTCTTTCTCTCTATCTCTCTTACTCTCTCTCAGAGACACACACAAACATTCTTTATTTCCCTCTCTCTGTCTCACTGTCCTCATTTTCCATCTCTCTCTCTCTCTCCCTCCCTCCCTCTCTCTCTCTCTCTCTCATACACACACACCCACACACACTCTTGTCATTCTGTATATACATCATAAAAGTTTAAAGGGACACCCTGTCTGTTCCATCATTATTCAAGTGGCCGGGTAATGGCTTTTCATAGACGGATAATTTGCATAATCACGTTTTATAACTTCCAGTGTATATCTCATCAAATATTGACTAGCCCTGGATGAACATCTCATATACTGCATGGAAAGGAAATAAATTATTACGGATGGATGGAGACTTTCTATCTCCATTCTCTTTCTCTAATTAAAATCTGAAAATACGGTTAGATGAACTGGGCTAGCGCTTTTCAACAGTAGAAAGAGACATTACACGTTAAACATGTAGGCCTTGTATATCTGCCAGTGAATGCTCTTTTTTGGGAGGGGCTTTCTGGGAATATTCAAAACTTTGGCTTATGTGCTTTATTGTAAAAAAGTTGAATAATGAAAGTTTCTCCCGCAAAAATGTTTGTGATCGATTACAATTCAGCCGCTCTGTGTAGAATGGATTATGGTTTGTTTAACTGTACATTTCAAATGGTTGTCTACAGCTGCGTGTTTGTTTGCGGCAGTGATGGGGAATCACAAAGCTCAGCAGCACCGGTCACTGCCTTACCTCCCCTTCCCCAGTCTTTAGCACTGATCTGTTATGTGTAATGATATTGTACTGCAGCCTCGACAAACAGCTCCTCTGCTCTGACTAGAATTACATAGTCATTACAAGGGATTAAAATGACAACGATTCTGTCAACAGTAACCATGATAATCTGCAGGGCTCTCTACTTCTGGCTTTACAATGGTTTTTGCATTACATCTGTGTCCCAAAGGCACTTTGTTCCCTATATAGTCCACTATCCTTAACCAGTGCCCACAGGCCTCTGGTTATAAGTAGTGTATATGATATATATATTTGGATGGTATTATATTTCTATGCTAACTCCTCACAGCAGCTCAGACAAGATCAACCCCCATCTGAATAACATAACAGTTTAAATTATTCTACATCTTTGTGCCCATTTGTTTCTGCTGTGAATCAAATATCTGAGATAGCGCCGAAAGTCATGCGGATATTTTGAGAATAGTTCTACATCCAGTATGCAGCGTTGCACCAGCGGGATGAATTATAATGTCCATTAGCATTTATAAAGTAATAGCAGCAGTAAGTACATTTGGACTGGAGTACGTTCAGGCAGTGCCATCTAATGCATAAAGACACCCATGCATAGGGAGAGGAAAATCATGTTTCTTGGTGTGTGTTCCAAATGGCAGCCCTATTCCCTATATGGTACACTACTTTTAACCAAAGCCCTACAGACTTGACTTTGGGACCGTACCTCAAATCCTCCAGCGCCTCCGAATAGCATCTTGTTAATTAAAAATCTGCTGCTGATTAGCGCAGCGCTTTTCTAGGAGCTTGAGGGGTTCCGAACATACCAGTGCCAGGGGGAATGTTTCAGCAAACATTAGTCTTTCTTTGACAAACAAGACTAGGGTTTAAACATGGGGCTATCGGGAGGCTAGAGAAACAGTTTTTCTGTACTTTGGAGATGACTACAGAGGGATACACTAGAGTAGCTGTGTTTCAGTTAGACAATAGTCTTTTTATTTTAGATAGCAGCGTGGGAGGGGATGTGTGTGTGGGGGGGTTCCTAAGTCTCCATGGAAACAACAATAATTTGCACAATGAGTAAAAACATATTATGCTAAGAATTTATTGATCGCAGCAAACGCTCAAGAGTGTGTGCGCTGAGACAGAATAATTGAACAACCCCAACACACACACTATAAATGGTGATGTGTTCTCGGTCAACTTACCTGGTAAGGGATAATATATGTTGATTACACAAGCCATTTTGCAATTAATTATTACAACCCCTCTCAGAGAATTGATGAGGTACTGTCCAAGCTATCAAACCATTTTTTTTAGATTTTTTTTAAGAATGCATGAAGTAAATGCTATTAGAGTATTACGCAACAACATGTTAAGTGTTACCGTATTACAGAGTACCAGGCCGTATTAGATAACATAGATAACAGACATCTCCTCCTTCAACATGTGTCTGGATTATCACGTTTCCATTTCACAGCGGAGACATCCCAAATGGCATCCTATACCCTGGGAAAGTAAACAGCTTTTCACTTTCATGTCCCCAAATCTTGTTCCCGAACACCCAGGCTGAAGCTGTATGCAGTAACATGGAGACGGAGTTACATGTTCCCTAACCTTTTGAATGGACTTGCCGATTATACCATAGAATTTGTGAAAACATGCGCTATGTTTTTGCTCATTGAATATCATTCCAAAGGCCAACAGAAGTTAAGAGTCTGGAAGTCATGTAGTATATTCCCTAAAAACTGTCCTTCAGATTTAAAACATTCCCTATGGGTCCTGGTCAAAAGTAGTGCACTACAGGAATAGGTTGCAATTTGGGACACATTGGGAATGGTTGTCTGGGTATATTCCAAGTACGTTTGACAATGTTGCATGTCAAACCTGCTTCCTCCCTGCTGTGAAGCGCAGAAAGGATGTTTGATGCAGTTGTTACCATGCTTTGAAGAGCAGATTATGTACATTTAATAACTAGCTAGATTGCATGTTCTTTTGTAGATTCATGTCTTTTCATTTAGGTGTACTGACTTCTTTTGTTAATGTAATCATGGTTTTTGTTCGTGTAATGTACTGCACAGTAACACACAATGTGACACAGACTTTTGATCTTGTTTGACCTCAGATATAAAATGATAGATTTTATTTAAGTAGTATCTTGTGTCGTTTTTAGTCGTTTTTTATTTAACCCTACGGAAGTAGTTTTTGTAAGATATCTTTTCAGGCATGTTAATGGTTTATTTGACAGGGAAGTGGGGAATAACAGGAAAGTTTTTTTCTGAAAGAGCATCTAGGCAGATTCAAACCCACCCTGCATCAGATTAGACCACTGGACCATTGCTGGCAACAAGTAGATGGTTATCAGCTCAGAGGGCTAGACCAGCCTTAAAACCCACTGACAACCATGCAGTAACATGAGAGTATGTGTTATTCTGTTATTCAGTGAAGAGGATCTGATCGTTCAGATATTACATGCCCTTTTCCAGTCATTTTCACACAATAGATTTGGTGGAACATGATTAGAGTAAGAGTAGTGGCATTTTTATATTCTTGTCACTTTTGTGGTTTGCAACAACAACACATGCCAGTCTGACATATTGCTAGTCTCTTCAGAAAACCTCCCCACTCCACAGGAAACCATAGCAATGCGTCGTGTTATTTGCTGGGGGGATTCCCATCCCAATAGTGATCTGTAGCCTCGCAGCTACTACTGGTTGCTCACCCCCTTAGCACTGGTAGTTTACAGGTACAGAGAAAACATAATGTATTACTGAAAGGCTCTGGGTGCTGCTGTTACGGTCATTACGTTTTTGATTAAATGGTCTCTAGTATGGTTTTTAAACATGTAAACATTGGTGTCTGGCCTTAGGTACTTTACACCCTAGAGTGGAGTACTCCACTATCTCCACGCCTTATTTGTTATTCGGGTCCTCCTCCTCCCCTCCACCATCTCTTCCTTTTCCTCCTCTTCCTTCACTTCTTTCTTCTCCTCCCCCCATACCCGATGCAGCAGAGTTGAGTCACAGACCTTATGAGTCACTCTACACTCACAGATTGGCCGCCCACTCAGATAGTGTGGTGAAAACACAACTGGTTGTGCAATATGTGCTCAGTTCCCCCTACTGTCCATAGAAATGGTCTGAATTCCAAACAGCACCATATCTCCTATGCATCCCTGTGTGCCCTCATCAGAAGGAGTACAGTATGTAGGAAATAGGGTGTCATTTGTCACATGGCCATTGATCCACTCAATTAATAGAAGAAGGAGTCCTCAGTCCACCTCAGAAACAGTAAGTACAATACATTGCTCTATTCAGTATGTTAGTACAGGGCAGGTATTTCCAAAGGATTTCGGCCCGTGACTCGATTTAGATAGAAAAATATAAAGAATATAAACAAAAAAAAGCCAGTGCGTAAATAAATGTGTAATCAACGGCAATGCTTCCTTTTTAAGTTGTTTTAGACTGATTTTAATCTTGAGGTATGGTTTAAAACAAGGTACCGGGACGGTCAGACAAGCATCAAGGAAGATCATCAGGCAATAACAGTGTCGTTGTAATTCAGTCAGTGACTTTCTTGTTCCTATGGTGTCTATTCAGATGTACTGGTTAATCTTTAAAGCAGTTTGTGGTTTACATGTGGTTGACATTAAGGACATACCTCTCCAGTTCCTCCATAGCGTTCACCACAGCTGTTTCAACTACAGATAAAGCTGGCCTAACTTTTTAATTGCATCCTGTACTATGGCAGAGAAACACACACACTCCTATCATGTAGCACTATAAATATACAATATATATCTACAACCTTGTTTCCAAATGTCGGGATGCATTTTGGAAACAAACCCTATATTTAATAGAAGATTACATACAGAGGGTTCACCACAAAGTGCAAACCATTCATAAGCCTCAAGAATAGAGAGGCCAGATTAGACTTTGCCAAATAACATCTAAAAAAGCCAGCTCAGTTCTGGAACAGCATTCTTTGGACAGATGACACTAAGATCAACCTGTACCTGAATGATGGGAAGAAAATCCGAAGCATACCACATCATCTATAAAACACAGTGGAGGCAGTGTGATGGCATGGGCATGCTTCCAATGGAACTTGGTCACTGGTGTTTATTGATGATGTGACAGGAGACAGAAGCAGTCGGATGAAAGTGTGTAGGGATATATTGTCTGTTGTTTCATTTCAGATCCATTATGGTAGCATACAGAGCCAAAATTATGAAAATTGTGTCATTGTCCAAATATTTCTGGACCTAACTGTATGTCCACTTTGCATTTGATGCCAGCACCATGTTCAAAAGAGCAGGGACAGGGGTAACAAAAGACCGGAAAAGTTGTGTAATACAAAAAAAAAACTCTGGTAGAACATCTCACTTATTAGGTTAATTGGCAACAGGTCAGTAACATGATAGGGTGTAAAAAGAGCATCCCAGAGAGGATAAGTCTTTCAGAAGTAAAGATGGGGAGGGGTTCACCACCCTGTGAAAGACTGTGCAGGAAAGTAGTGCACAATTTAAGAATAATGTTTGTCAATGTGAAATTGCAAAGAGTTTGGAGATCTCATCATCTACGGTACATAATATCATTAAAAGACTCAGAGAATCTGGAGAAATCTCTGTATGCAAGGGACAAGGCCAAAAACCAATATTGGATGGCCATGGTCTTCGGGCCCTCAGGTGGCACTGAATTAAAAACAGACACTATCACTGCATGGGCTCAGAATCACTTTGTCTGTGAACACAGTATGTCGCTGCATCCCCAAATTTAAGTTAAAACTCTACCATACAAAGAAGAAACCATATATAAACAAGATCCAGAAATGCCGCTGCCTTCTCAGGGCCCGAGCTCATTAGATGGACTGAGGCGAATTGCAAAACTGACCTGTGGTCTGACAAATCATAATTTGAAATTATTTTCGGGAATTATGGATGCCTCATCCTCTGGGCTAAAGAGGAGAGGGACCATCCAGCTTGTTATCAGCGCACAGTTGAAAAGCCAGTATCCGTGATGGTATGGGGGTGCATTAGTGCACATGGCATGGGTGACTTGCACAGCTGTGAAGGTACCATTAATGCTGAACAATATATACAGGTTTTGGAGCAAAATATGCTGCCATCCAGACAACATCTTTTTCAGGGAGAGCCTTACTTGTTTCAGCAAGACAAAGCCAAACCACATTCTGCGCGTATTACAACAGCATGGCTCCATAGTAAGAATCTGGGTGCCAAACTGGCCTGCCTGCAGTCCAGACCTGTCACCTATTGAAAACATTTGGTGCATTATGAAACAAAAAATGCAATTAAGGAGACCCTGAACTGTTGAGCGGCTGAAATCCAGGATCAAGCAAGAATGGGAATACATTTGACTTTCAAAACTACAGCAATTAATCTTCTCAGTTCCCAAACTCTATTTTTAAAAGAAGAGGTGATACAACACCGTGGTAAACATGCCCCTGTCCCAACTTTTTTGAAACATGTTGCCTGGCATCAAATTCAAAATGGAGTTGTCCAAAAACAATTTTTCAGTTTCAACATTTGATATGTTGTCTTTGTACTATTTTCAATTAAATACAGGAATAAATTATTCGCACATCATTGCATTCTCTTTTTATAGGCATTTTACATAGCGTCCCAACTTTTTTGAAAACAGTTTTGTAATTTTTTACTTTTTTACCCGATTTTTCTACCTCATTTTGGGAAATCAAATTTGTGATTAAGGCCCTGCTTCATCGCAGCAGTTCCCAGCTGACTCCGGAAAGTTGATATTGAGATAAGTGTTTTCCGAAAACATGCCTTTATGCTGCTCACTCCATGATGCTGCTCCCTCAACTAGGCAGTCTGGACCAGATGCACCAGAAGGAATGCATTCTCTGACCCTCTGCTTCGATTGAGCTCACAGGCACCCAAACCACCATAAGGACTCGCTAGAGTGCAACTAGGTATGGCAACCAGACAGTGCTGGCCACTTGAGCTAATTGCAATGATGCAGATAATTCCGAGACAGTGACTTTACTGCTGCGCCATCCAGTGGCCCCATGAAGCACCATATTTAAACAATAGCGTGCAAAGAGGTGTGATTTATGACAAATTTATGAATGCATACCCCGCTAACCTGTGGTGTATTATTGCCATTAACCTGTCACAGACGCATTTTGAACAATGAAAAACAATTGAGATCATAACCGTGGCACACATGTCATATAACACAGTCAGCATTCAACGTTTGAATCATCATGTTTATAGATAGGCTGTACTGTAAATTTCCATTTTCATTGGGTGATTTTCTTCAGTCACAAAACTACATTTGCCAAAAAGTTGAGTTCAAAAGCACAAAGCTCCAACATCAAATTCTGTCTACCTCAAACCCCAAGGTATGTAACCGACACTGACTGACCCATCCAAATCTGCATTTAAATGAATTTGGTCTGTTATTAGATTTTCTTCCTGAAATGTTTGGTGCATGGCTGGATGTGTCCAAAACTGCATGCTAGTTCCGCTAGAGTTACTACAATTGACCAGGGTCCAAGGAATAGAGGGCCATTAGGGACACATGAATGAAAACTCATCCCAGACATCTTAATAACTTCACTGTCGGTCCTCTTGTCTATCAGGATAATTAGTTGGAACATTTCATTGCCTTAATAATAATCCCAGAGGTGCCTAAATAGGGGTGTCTAATATCTTATTTGCCAGTGAGGAGGCAAGAATGGACAGCTGCTGTCTGAGTCCCAAATTGGCACCTTATAGGAAATAGGGGAAGTATGGTGCCATTGTGGACACAGACAATGTATTTAGTTTACAGACCCAGACAGCTTGAGAATGTGGCTAGCATTATGCTCTTTGTTGATGTGGATTAACGGAACTGTATTGCAGTATAAACTCTGATAATCGTTTAGCTATTTAGTCCAGCATCCAAATTCACTCACACCATTTAATCATAGTCATTCTTTTCTGTAGATCAACTGCATCATTTTCAAATAATCACCGATCACTGTTTTAATAGACTATTTTATCAAACTTTTTCTGCAATTAAAGAAGGTCCCCTGTGGAAGTGTGAAATTCGTAATTTTCCGTGGAAATTAAAGATGTGCCGGGAATAGCATTCAATTAACTATTTATACGTTTGACTCTAAACGGGACATAACAAATTTGACGTACTACATATTCCAAGATATAATATGAACGATAAAGATGAGAATGCACAAATATTTGGAAGACATCTCCTTATTGTCTTTGGATGCCGTTAGGGTTTTGTACACTACCAAACCTCTTGTTAATTATGGTGGGTCAAACAACTCAATATTAAAAAATTAAATACATGGGTTACACAAGACTTTTACTGTATAGCCCTCATTTGGGCTGTCATCTGTACGCTATCTGTTGTGCCAGTGATTCGCATTAATCCAATACCCCCTGTGTCTTTTAATTTAAAAAAGAAGCCTTTATCTCACCCCCTGGAGCACAGACGTCATTAGATTTGGCCAATGGTGTCTTTTTGTCCAGGCAGTATTTGCTTCACCCTGAGTGTTTTTCAGGCTGAAATTTGGTCAGCCCCAAGTGTTTTGCACAGCTGGAATTGTTAGTTGTTAATTGTGTGTTGCCAAAACCGGCAGGCACTTCGTTTTAGTTGCGCTGGTTAGTTTAAAATGAAACAGTAGCAAATTCAACAGATGTTTTTAGTCTGTGTCCTGGTTAGCCATCCTGCATTGAGCTGTGGTGTTGTCAGGGGCAGTATATTTTGCTGAGTTGTACACCACTAGTCCTGTAAACCAAACCATAACATACATTGTGGAGGTAGGTTAACAAGTTTGTCCCAGAAGATTAGCACACCACTAGTTCTTAAATTCATGACTTTTGATTGCTGATCGGCGGGACCAGTGACAACAATTGAGAATACCCAGCTACATTGATTGACGTGCCGCCTGTGAGTCCTCAAATAAATATGTCAGATGTGAAAAATGGCATGAAGCAATGAAGGTATACATTTTCTCTTTGCAGGTTATCTGCACATGGTGGATAGTCTGGTGACTGTGTTCAGTTTGTGACGGTGTGTTTTTTATATATACGAACAAATAGATTGGGGAATCATCTGTTCTTTTTATATTTGAGACCGCACATCTACAAGATATGTCATGAGTCATATTCTGTAATCTTTTAGAGGCCCAATTCAATGACTCCTCTGGATTTATCGAAATGCCAAGCATGGCTGCCATACACGGTAGTATTTGCCTTTTTTGGGGTGAAGTATGAAAGATGACTTAAACTCTTCTGGCTATATTAATACATACAGTTAAAATTAAGAGACCACTGCACCTTTTTCTTTCCTTTCCAAAAAAGTTGAAAAGGAAAGTTTTGAGTGAGGAACAGAAGTGTTCAATTTGCAGTGGTCTCTTAATTTTAACCCTTCTGTTCCTCACTCAAAACCTTCCTTTTCAACATTTTTGGAAAGGAAAGAAAAAGGTGCAGTGGTCACTTAATTTTTTCCGGAGCTGTATGTCATGTTGGTCACAGCCATCAGGTTCAACAATGTGCTTCATATAAGATACTTTTGACATTCAAAATATTTTTCGAAGCTTTTATTTTATTCAGCAGAGAAGAACTGAGAAATATTAAATATAATAGAATATAATAGAACAGATTTTTTCATCTATTTCTTAGTGTTCAATAACTGGACTGCTAGTTAATTAAATGGATGGCTGCAGGATAAATGGTTGGTAAATCAGATGGATCTTCTGGATTTTGGGTGGGCACACCTGGCAGCAACTGCCAGTCCCCTGAACAGTTCTCGGAACATCTGCTTTTCTGCACTGAACACAGTGAAAAGCAGGATGGGCAGCTGTGAGGTTGTGAGCTGGATGCAGTTGAAGTTGCATCATGGCTTACCTGGGGACATCTAGAGTGAAGCAGGGAACGCAGTGTGCAGCGGAACATCGAGCTTGGAAGTTGGGAGAAAGACCACTTAATATGCGACTCAGGTAGAATGCTGATCTCCTCAACTGGAGTTTTGGTTCTACCAGGAGGACCTGACATTGGAGATCTGGTTGTTTTTCTGCTCTTCCACATTGACAACAGTGAGAAGCGGGACGGGCAGCTGTGAGGTCGTGAGCTGGATGAGGTTGAAGTTGCATTGTTTTTCTGTTGATGTCTTTTTCATGGTCTGCTGTCTGGGCTCGCATGGTCCAGTCTGGTTGTTTTTTTCTGTTCTGTCCAGCTGAAGATCTGGACCTACCAGCGGATATGGATGAGGTCACTCTGCTGTGATTCCCATAATAGATATTCATTTCCTGAGTTCAATCTATCTTTTCCTTTTTTTCCACAGCTGACCCCACAACAGGTGAGCATTAGAACAAGCTGGAAGGCAGCCAAAATCAGATGGGTCTTCTTCATCTTCTTTGCCCTAAAATGTTAGCATCACAATGGATTTCTCCTTATAAAAACTTGTCACCTGAATGCTATCCTCATTTTGCTTCACATTTCTACATAGAACACCTTAGTAGTTTTTTTTTTATCAAACTAAATTAATAGAGAAAAACTACTAAGGTGTTCTATATAGAAATGTGAAGCAAAATGAGGATAGCATTCAGGTGACAAGTTTTTATAAGGAGAAATCCATTGTGATGCTAACATTTTCTATAGCAACTAGTGGTGCAGTAATGTAAATTAACTTTATGAAATCACACTGTGATGCATTGAAGTTCCATGAGCCTTGGTGGAACAGTATGGACTGATGACATCACAATAGGCTTGTTTTTCCCAGTAGGTTAAAGCAAAGATCTAACAATTTGTTTGATTTTCTACTATGCCAGACATACAAACGCCAACACAGAAAAATCACATACAACAGAATCAGTTATTTTACCCAAAGACTTACATAGTCTCCTCCTTCATCATCACAATTACCCAAAATATTATTTCTGGAACTCAACAAAGTTTAACTTTGCAAATTATGTGGACTATAACTGGCATCCTATTGGTCAAGTCAAAATAAACAGACATCGGTTTGACAATTATTCCACACGCAATAGTACACAAAACCAACCCATGTATTCATGCTAGATCTGAGGGCTGTACTAGAAACGAAGTTCCACCTTCTCTTATTTAACTTGAGGGTTATCAAGTAAAGTCAGGTTGACAAACTCTGATCCACTTCTTTTCTTAGCTCTCTAGGTAGAACATTGCCTCCAATTTATCTGAACTATTCCTAGGGATTTTTTGTGTTTTGTTAACATAATGTAAAACATTTATCCCGTTTCCCCATTTTTTCCATTTGCCGATTTAATTCCAGACATCAAGCAGCTACAATTTGTGTTGCTTTTTTGAGTCTCTGAAATAGAACTGCTCAGTACTTAACCTGTGGATGTTAATTGTTTTCAACTTGCCTCCAGCATCAATATTTTCTCTGATCCCAATCCAAGACGTGTCATCACTTAGTGTTTATGGAACTCATAGAGATTACACCTGAGCCTGGTACAACAAAGCATTTGCCTTTCACCATACACACACACACACACACACACACACACACAAGGGGGGCAGGTGCTTTCTCGGCCCTTCTCTCTAAAAGAACACTCAATGGTACAGATAAACAAGCCAAGGTGAGATCCCCCTCCACTTCCTTTCACCTGTCGATACTGCCCTCACACACACACACACCTGACCCTTAGGTTGTATTTCTAAGATGTACTGTTATTATGTACTCCTAATAGATAAACACATCCTTATGACTTGTACCTCAACCTCTGGCCTATACATCTTGTTGTATGTCACATCAGAAATGTGGTCTGTCTCTGGGCCTTTGACAATCACCTAACTCACAGGAAAAAAGACATGACACAAATAACAGATCCCTGGACCTACCTCTGCCTATGTATGACCTATGTATGCTCTGTGTTGAACAAATACACCAATTTTAGGTCAATTTTCTTTTTCCTGTGTACTGGTTAATTTTATGATTTGGGGAGGGCAATCAGATCCTAGATCAGTCCCTAGAGAAACCTTTACTCTGAGCTGTACTGGTCATGAACCTTTGCTAACATTATAAGACACAAGCACCATAATCCCATCATATTATTTTCCCTGTCTGGTGATTTCCCTGGCCATGCAAAAACAACTGAACACTGAATATGTCTATGATACACCTAACATCTTGCTCCCACAAATGTAAATTGTCCTTCTCATAATACGATTATATTCTTATTTTTGGTCTGCTATTAATATGATAGTGCTGCATTTTAAGCCGAACTGTGCCATAGCATAGAAGAATGTTTCCTTTCACACTCCAAATTTCAAATGGACCTTATTTGTTTGTCCTTGGTATTTTTTTTATATTGCATTTGAAGTTTGAAAGTTTCTACTGAAATCCTGTAGAGGGTCTCATTGTTGAAAGTCTAACTGAATGACTACAGCTTGCCTAATGCGCAAAGATAAGTAACCATGAATGTTCCTGTTTTGTCTTTTATGTGAGTCAGCGTAAGATAGATAATGCACTCCCAGGTTTTAGAAGGTGGGTACAGAGAACATGGTGTTAGGTAACCTTTGGCAAAGTGAGCAATTTCACACCCTGCTCCATTTGATTTGGTATTGTCAACTATCATCAGAGTGGAGAGCTGACAGGGAGGATATAATGGAGATATAGAGTGAGGTGTGCTGAAAACAAGGACTCCCATAATGCACCACAGGAGAATGAAACAGACAATGTAATTTCTCGCAAACCTCAGGTAACACGGCATAACCACATCCTTAAATGACAAGCTCAGAAAGCTGACCACAACCATTTTCGTACTTGGAAGCTTTATTGAGCTATTAATAGAAACAGTGAAGGAGAAACAAATTAGAATTAATTCAGCTGAATCATCTACAAACTTGTCCAGAAACCTCCAGCAAAGGAGTTATGAGTTACCATACACAGGGGGCTTATGTGGCAAATTTTCACCATTTTCCATGAAGGAGGCAGGAGCACAGTCAATTTCTACAGAATTTTATCTTGATTAAGAAAACGCACAAGCGTGGTAAGAAATACAATCTTGAAGCTCGCAGACTCACAGCCTTGAACACATGGACAATGGCCGAAAAAGACAAGGCAGCATCGTGGTTTTGCATTTCAGTTAATGTACGAGCACGACTCACTCCCAGGCTCCAGACTGGATGATGAAACACGCACAGAAGAGAAGCTGGAGTCAGGATGATTTAAATATCAAACCACTGGCTAAGGTCAGACCCATGCAGCCCAACAAACAGTTGGAAAAACATACCATATCAAAGTTAAACCTGCTTAGGGAAATTAGTTATCAATTCGGAATAAACATGTACCCAGACTTTTTTTTTGAGGACTAGACTTTTGCCTATTCAAACTTTTAAAACGTAGACTAAAAGCTAATTGGTGTCTGATTGGTTGTAACTGTTAATCGATCTCAGTTGACCAGTATCATTTTGTCAAATGACGAGTATTTGGCAGCCGTTGCTTGTGTATCTTTGTTTCCACTTTGGCATTTAGACATACATTTTTTATAGCGTAGAACCCTCTGTTATCGGCATATCCAACAGCATTTTTTAAATATATCTTCAATCAATCAATCAATCAAATTTATTTATAAAGCCCTTTTTACATCAGCAGTTGTCACAAAGTGCTTTTACAAAACACCCGGCCTTAAAACCCCAAGGAGCAAACAACAGTAGAGTTGAATTTCAGTGGCTAGGAAAAACTCCCTAAGAAGGCCGAAATTTAGGAAGAAACCTAGAGAGGACCCAGGCTCAGAGGGGTGACCAGTCCT
>JACXGI010006806.1:0-18811 GCA_016801175.1 Esox masquinongy
AGAGAGAGAGAGAGAGAGAGAGAGAGAGAGAGAGAGAGAACATGTTTGGTGAAAAATTAAAAGAGAAACAAAGCGACAAGAAAATGACCAGAACACATACGGACACTTTAAAAGCAGAAGACAAACGATTATACACACATACAGTCACCTCCAGAATGACTCGCATCCCTGATAAAGACAAACAAAGGCTGTATAGAATAAACCCAGGCAATACATCACATAGAGGAGTGACCCCTGCTGCGCTGCAACGATCGATGCGCATCTGACATTGGAGAGAAAGGGGAAAACCACTTTAAGCCTCTAACATTTGCCATTTCTTTGTTGCCCCCAGCTCGTTCCACAATTTGCATAGTGAAAAATGTTAAACAGAAACCTTTTAGTCATTTAGCAGACGCTGTTATCCAGAGGAACTTCCAGTTAGTGCATTCATCTTAAGATGTCTTGGTAAGTCAACTAACCAACCCAGCAGCGGTAAGTCCACCTTACTCAATAAAGTAGCAATCAGCAACGTGTTTTTTCTGCAAGCATTCGTTCACAAAACTAGGAAAAGCTGAACACATGGCAGGCTGTGGTATTCTGGATCCTTTACAGGGGTTGACGGCAGAGACAGGGAGCAAAACTGCGAGTTGCAGTAGTCAAGACGTGAGAAGACAAGTCCCTGGATCGGTACAAGACACTGCTTGTCAGAGTTAAGGTCATACTTCACAAAGGTTTGTAGAGAACGGTCCTGCTGGAGCAGGTCACTGCCCTGATGTTTGTGGAGAAGAAAAATGTGACAAGTCAGATGGAGCATTTGTGTTTTCTAAGATAATCCAGGTCTCCTTCAGAGCCAGAAAGTCCAGGCCTGAAGGACACACTGTCTAGTTGACAGCAGATGGACGGTTCCAAACACTGCTGAAGACCAGAAATTCTATCCAGGTTTTGTGGGCAGGGGACACTAGATTAGAATGGTTACCGCCATGGTCTAGTGAGAGGAGTGAACAGGGACAGAAAACAAACACACAAAAACTGAAAAAGCTACAAATGTAACTCCTGTGATTACATAGCCTAGCTCAAAACCAAATCGAAGCCTATCTAAGAAGTTAAATCTAAAGGGAGATGAAGCTATGAAACATGTTGGGCAAACCGTGCCCAGAGCTCATGGCTGTACCAAAGTGAAACGGGCAGGGTACAGATGGCCACCACTCCAACATTCTGGAAACCCATTCTGGGCTCCAGACAAATTATGTGCTCCCTCCTCCTTGCTTCAGTCCAGATTCACACTGCTCATATAATCTGGTGTAAGAGGTACCAGCAAAACTCACCAGTTAAAAGTTTAAGAGTATTACAGGGAGACTTCCAGAGCAGCAACTTAGGGCTGTAACTTTTATTAATTTTTTTAGAACAAAATTAACTGTTTAATTTGTGCATAAGAATTCTGCTGATTCATTTAAGTAGATCTTATAATTAAAATGCAATTGTTAGACTGCAACTTGTTCTTTGCACCCCAACTAGCAATTCCATGAACTGCTCCAAAGTACACCACAATTTGGGACTAGTGTGTTAACTATGTGACATTGTCTGCAGACAATGGCTGTCAATCATAATTGATGGTGGCAGACAGATAGAGGGGAGACCGAAACAGACAGTGAACCCAACAGAGAGAGACAGCAAGAGAGACAGTAAGACAGAGAAAAACAACGAATCACAGGGACCCAGAAAGAGTCGGAAGCAGAGGCGGGCAGAAGCCGAGGCGGGCAGAGGCAGACCGAAGCAGAGGCAGACCGAAGCAGAGGCAGACCGAAGCAGAGGCAGACCGAAGCAGAGGCAGGCAGAGGCAGACAGGGACTATTAACTATAAAAATAGGACAGTGAAGAGCATAAAAGGCTGAGTAAATTTGGCTGAAGACAATGCATGACCTCCAAGGCAGGTATCTGAAGGTTTCCCCATAGGCCTGGATGACAGGCCCTCATAGACACCACCTGACATACAGAAGCCTCCAGAACAATGTCAAGGAAAAGTTCCATTTTGTACCTTACCAACAATAATTTGGTGGAATATATTACTCCAATTTAGAATCCAGCTTGGAAGATTAAAGTGTGTGTGTGTGTCAGGGCCAACAAAATACCCGACAACAGACATGAGGAACACATGATAGAGCTGAGGTACCAGAGCACCGTATCCTGAAAGCGCTGCTCTGCACTGTTCCCTGGCCAACCAATCAGCACACCACAACGCTATTCTCAACAAACAACACAAGGCCATATTAAAGGATGAGTGAAACTATCAGCAGAATGTCACCCAAAACCTAAAGGGGCCAAAGGTGAAGCCACCAATATTTTATTCTTCCCTAAGCTGAAGTCAGAATAGGTGCATAATGGGGGCAAGTGGAAGTCTTAAATCAGAATATTCTGATGACATTTTTCACTGACAGATCCAGGTTCACATAATAAACAGATTTTAAAATCAAACAATACATTTAGCCTAACTCATTTAACTTTTTACCAGTAGTAATTGTATTTGGTAAATAGGCTTGGGCGGTATATCATTAATATCTTAACCAGGGATTTGTTATGATACTGTTGGCTTTAGGGTCGATGGCACACTGGTACGTTCTAAATAACTGCAAAATCACATCCCAACAATGACAACTCTCTTATAACGAGAAGGGGGCATCTGCTAATTTGTGGGATAAAACACCAATCCCACCTTAAGTTGGATAAGAAAAACTGAGATATGTAGAGAAAATAGTGAGTGACAATGACCTGGTTTAAAAACATTACCACTGTCCCGATTCGGAAACATTTTGGCAATAAGAACAAGAAGAAGGAAGATTCCAAGGATTTCAATGATACGTAATATGCAAGATTTGCTTGGATGCTGTTACCAGAGATAAAGCAAATTGAGCGAGGATATGAGAAAAGATGGAATGATGATACACGCTCCTTCTGAACACCGCTCACACACACGCACTTCAAACCCTAAACTTAACCCCAAGTCAGATAAAGTGAGGACCGGGAAAAATATTCTCAGGTCACATGATTAAATTGTTGGGTTAGCTCTGTTTGTTTTTTGACAACACACTGACCATAGGAGCAGACAACCAGGCTAGAAAAAAGCCTGGCAGACATATCAGACACGTAGTCCACAGGGGTCTGGAGGGTCATTATGCCTACCTCATTCCCATGTTTCTGGAGGAACTCCACTTCCTGTTGTGTGAAGGTCGTCATGGAGATGGACTTCACTCTGTGGGGTGGGTTCAGCCCTCGTCTGAGGAAAGAGAAGGGAGTCAGCATGGTAGAGAGAAAAGGAAAGGAGGGGAGGAAATGGGGTTAATTAAATAGTAAAATGACATATGAAGAGGCCTTCCACTAAGATCCAGATCACTTTACTGTCTCCTCCTCAGACAGAAACCATTCATTAGCAACATGCTGCCTGAGTTATGCAGGGATAATGATGGCACGATCTGGGGCAGAGGGAGAGAGGATGAGAGAGAGGAATGTGAGGTCTATGGTTGTATGGTGTAGGGTGCATTTACCCACCAATAATTTACCAAATGGGATAAACATTCAGTTAAGACGGCATGCAGAATTCTGCAACAGTACAACACAAAAGCCACAAATAGGCCCAATGCATGCCCAGCTCAATTAATATAACCACTAATTATCAATCCAGGAAGAACATCCAGGGGAAAAAACTGTTACATTTCATGTTGATCTGAAGGAAAGCGACAGAAACATTCTATAACAAAGCCCTCATCTATACAGAGACAAATCTGGAGTAGACTACCAAGCTAGCTAGTCCTGAGGCATTTCTCACATGCCCAAACAGACCCACACAGCCCAGGACAGCAACACAATTAGCCTCAACCAAATCAGGAGAGAACAAGAGAATTATCTGGCTCACAGGAAAGAATCAACCCCCCAAAAATAAGTCAATTGGCGTGTAACCTTTACCTGAACTAGAGAACAGTGGCTGAACACCCGAATACTGTGACTGACCCAAAATCTAAATAAAACTTGAATGTACAGACTCCGTGATCATTGCCTTGCTACTCTATAGCACGCACGAGTGAGGGAGCAAGCCCGGGGTTACAATCACAAACCGCAATACATAAGACAGTATTAGGTCACTAGCCAAACTGGTAGGTCTAGATCCAAAAGACATCACCAGTCTTCAGTGCCATGTCAGGTTCCATCATGCAATGCTTGTTGATTTACCTAACTCTGCAATACCTCCCAGGAGTCAGCCTAGGTGTGTGTGTTTGATGGAAGGGCGTAGGCTTGTAGCCCATGAGTTCAACGTCCTTGTGATATGTGAGTGAGCATGAGCCAATGGGGGCTGACTTCCTGCCTTCATTTCCTGTGCACGGATGTAAACGTGTGTATGAGTCCTTTCAGGGAGACGTTGTATTATGAGGAAAATCTGAAACTAGACCCCCACCACCCTGGTCACCTGCCAAGGCTCAGCACCGGGAAATGACCATGTTAACACTGACCTCTCATCTTTTATCGTTTAGCCGACCCCCCCGACCCCCCCCTACTGACAGCCACTGACAGAGTAGGAAGTAGAGGGGATTACTAATAGCACGAGACTAGCACTAGCATTAATAATTTAGCACCTCAGCAGGATCAATGGTCAGGTTTATTCAGATCTAATATACTGATAATGTACACAGCCAACCTACAGTATGTCACACAGACCAGGGTTATCCACTACACATTGAAAAACAAAAAAAAATATCAACCACTAGGTGGCCCTAGGACACATCTGAGTTACGACATCCTTGAGATATAGGTCTCACCAACCCACAGAATATCCCAGACAACACTGGCACAATTCTGTTTTTGGGGGGAGGGGGTGGGAGGGTCATTTGTGGTGGGGGTGACATGTTTACTGCCTTAATTATGAAACTGTGCGCGCTTGGTGTGTGTGTGTGTGTGTGTGTGTGTGTGTGTGTGTGTGTGTGTGTGTGTGTGTGTGTGTGTGTGTGTGAGATAGAGAGTGAGTGTAGCCTGGGGCAGGTAAATGATCAGTACAGTTTCATGAGAAGAAAAGTAGGTCAGATACTAAGAGACAGTTCCAAACCCCTGCCACTCTGAAATAGGATTGCACACTAACGGAGCGATGCTGTAATTCAGACACTTTCCTTTTTATCAGTGAGTCTGTACCGTGCAAAACAGTTGATTTGCATAGCCAGCGATAGTCAATGTCAACATTCCCACTATTTTATGTCTCTACCTGACACACACCCATAGCAGAGAAGCACCCCTCATTAGCATACAGGCTCCTCCAGGACGACATAGACAGCGAGTGAGAAACTCACTTAGCGCAGCGCCGCTCCAACCTCCAATTGAGTGATGAAGACACTCCAGGGCATCACTAGGGTGGTGCTCCCGTCCATCCCGGACACTATCAGAAACAATGCTGCACTAAAGGGACACGACATTACCGGGGACCCACTGGGACACGGCCACACAGCACTCACTGACCGACCGCTGGCCACAGGCTGAACCGGAGAACAGGCCGCCATACTTATAGAGCTCAGAAACAGTTTTTACCCAGAAACCATCAGGCTGAGGAACACCTGAGCACCTACTGAACTGGGCACAACTCATCCACACACTACAGCAACGGTTGCCCAGACAGAGTGGAAATCCTCATTCACACAATATCGTCTTAATGCTGCTTCTGCTGCTATTAATACTAATACACTAATATTAGGAAACAACAAATAAAAATGTTGTGTACAATATGCATTTGATTACCTCCAAAAGCCTATACAGCATATGGTCTCTGACAGCATCGTTCAGCAATATTTTATTAAACAAAAAAGCAACAGTCAATAATTTCGATTCAAGTCATTATAGGTTACTTTAAACCCCTAGACAGGTAGGGAAGCATTCAGCAAAGTTAGCCTTGTTACTCAAATCACTGACAAGAAGATGACAATATTAATATAAAAAAAAAAGTAAATCTAAGTGCAGTAGGATCTACAGAAAATAGGCCCGGACAATCAAGCAAAAGACTCCAATAAGATATTGTTTTATATAATAAAATATACCTCAGGGAATTTTCCCTATAAAGTTGTTAGGGGCACTAGTTATCCAAATTGCCCAGAAATAGCTAAGAGAGTATATTGCCTTTTATGAAACTAAGAAGTAGAATGAAGGGATTACAATAGCGTGCATGATGCTATGGAAGGCAGGAACGCGGTAGGCGCTTCGCTTGATGGGCCTGGGTTACACGCGTGGAAGCATCTCTGGGACCTGGCAGAATCACCCGAGTCGAAGTCTACGTTTTTATTAATCTGAATTTTTTTTAAATCCTCCAAAGGGAACTGTAGGCATCTTCAACAAAAGTTAAGTCGCATCCAGGCAATGTTAGAATGGTAACTACGGGCCATTCATCGCAGTGCTCGTTTCAAGCTGTGCCATCACCTTTAATCCAAGGAACGACTACTGCCATGCCATCCCTCAAAACATACTGGTAAGTCAACACAGACTGTCAATCCCACATTCCCAGCAGTTTTGGTTCCTTTAAGTTCCCAGACTAATAGTCAATATCAATACCTAGTTTGGTTGTAAACTATTGTCTATTGTGTTATATTTTACTCAAATGTGCTATGATTTTAGTCTAAAGGTTCATTGCCAAGAGGAAATCCTAAACATTAGATTTTCTAACCAAGAGGGGTCCTGTATCCTTATAATCATTAGTTCACAATGATTCCAATTGATTCTTTGGCAAGAGATGGAACCAAACAATTTGATTGAGCTTAATATAGCTGGGATAGTGGATTGAGAGAGAGTTGTATAATGTAGTATGTTTGGTATTAAAACCATGTATCTGTGTGAGATCCGGGGCTTGGGCAAGAGGCTCTCTGGCTAAAGGGAAAAATAGTGGCAACAACATGGAAATCTTTTCTTGTCCCTCTATCTAAAAAAGATTTGCATGACTTATGGACACTACGACATGTTTCATTCAAAACAAGAAAATGTTACTATTATTTAAATTGGGACACTTTGGTAATGAAAACGTTGGCGGAAAAGAACAAAATACATGCTAAAATATAAGATGCTTTTAAAAGAAAACACTAGGTCCAAAACCCATATTATGTCTGATAGCCGATTTTAAAAAACATCACAGTTCTGTAAGTCCATTTGTTAACTGGTTAAATGAAAACAACCTACGCATACCTTGCTTTTCACAAATATATCAATACAAACACTTAATATACAATAAAATCCAGCAAACATATTGTAAAATGTTGCAGCCACTAAACCTAAAAAACACGACGATTCTCTGCTTAGCTCTCACAATTAGTTATTAATTATTCCTCACAACTTGTCTCCGTAAGTTTTTCCGGCTAGGACTAAGCGGAGCATGACCACCATCATTAGTATACCGTCACAGAAAACGTGTCAGGATGGAGGCTCTTCGTTCATTAGATCAGATCCAAGCCCCTGTTCCACATCAAACCGCAAACTGGTCAAGGGACAAAGATACCAGTGAAATCCACTGCGCGGGTCTGTAACCTCTACACAGAAGCCCTGCTCATGCCTAGTTCCAACATGCTGCCTTTATACTGATGTTATTCACACCCACCATGAGTCATGAGAGAAGGGTCATGTGAGGTGAAATATACATTTACGGAGGACTGTACTTAGTTTACTAGAGCAAACACTGTCAATAAACCAGGGAATAGGAAGCAACAGCACAGCGTGTGGGCTTTATTTTAATATTCACATTATACCAACATGTTTCGACTTTTAGGCAATTAAAATATGCATCTGATGCAAATGATATCCCAGGGCAAGTTCCAATAGAGGATTAGGACGAAGGACACATGTTAATAACATGTATAAACAGGACTAGAGACAGGAAGATCAAAGTACTTCAAGACAGCGCTCTGTTGCAAGAAGACACTTTAGACCTCTCAAACTATTTATTATCGATGGAACGGTATGACAATTAGTTGTTGAGGATCTGTTGATGATATAGGGTCCATATAATATAAAGGTGACAGTATCATTTTAAGTTTGTTGCCGCACACATACCACGATTTAAAAACAAAGGAACCGGGCAAGCCTAGTTCTGCCGGCCCGCATTAGAAGAAATGAATGCTGTTGTCCCTGGCTAGATTCGATCCACGGTTTTCTACGTGGCAGACTGTGTCTTTAACTACTACGCCATTTAAACAGCGAGTGTGGTTGCACATGATGTGTGTAGAGATGAGGCGTCTGTTTACTTCTGTATTGTTAAACCAATTAGTTGAAACTCCACAGATCTCGAAACGTCCCTACATTAGCTAACATCCAAACCAACAACAGGTATAACAGGGTCGCTACACTACATTCAACAACTTAAATTAGAAAGTGATTACTGTAGATGGCTAGCTAATAGCTATACAGTACCTACAATGAAAACAATGACTCCAATCACTCCATGGTTTGTTCCAGCTTGCTGGATCTCGTGTTGTCTTCTTACCTTCTCAAACATTTACGGTTTGACATGATGATGTGTTACATAGTCCCTAGGGAGGGTAAACCTTTAACACACCGTGTTAAAGGTTTATTTTGACACGCTCTGAAATATGGGGAAAGGGGCTGAGCTTAACTGACCCAGTGGACTAAAGAATCTGTGCAACTCACGCCGGGTCATAGGGGCAGGGAAAGCCATGATGGCTTCAACCTTAGCGGTTATAGGATGAACTTGACCACGACCAACTTGTTAACCCAGATAGGTGACTGTGGCTTTTCAGAACTCACACTTGGCTAGGTTCAGCGCCAATGAAGCTTTAGCCAAGCGATCAAACAACATGCAATATGCTGACTTGGTGGAGTTCAGACAGAGGAAGCTCCAATATTCAGGCTTCCTGAATATCTGATGTCTCATTTCTGTGAACCCAGCAGAGTTTAGGCCAGAAGAAATAATCTTAAGGCTTCATTATTCCTGAAGTGGAGATCAGGAAATCATCCTCAAATTCACCCTCTTCAACTTCTCTCCATCCTCTTCTGAGGTCCATCTATCAGAGTGCAGTCAGGACAGACATGAAAGCAGATAACTGTCAGAAATAGAAATGATAGGCCTAAACTAATAGCAAATCTCATTAACATGTTGACAAGTTCCAAACATACAGCCAAAGCGAAAGAAAAACATTGGTCTGGTTTCTCATACACAAATGAAATCCATTCAGACTGCATGCTCAAAGCAGAATCCCCACTGAAAGTAGGCCTAATGAATGAGTTTAATCTGGGGTCCAGGAAATGTTCCTGTAAACTCATTTCATGTCAGAGCCATCTCCTCTGGGAACCAAAGTGCGAGAATATGTTGAGTGAGCCACTACCAAACATCCTGCACTTTCCTATTTCCTGTTTAACCACCCAGCAAGCTGCCGATGTAGCAGAATAGAGAGAAATAAGACCAGCACCTCTTCGCACTACAATCACATCAGGCTTCCTGCATACAGTACCACAAGGCCGGCAGCAAAGGAGCCTGCACCCCTCCCACACATCTTTATCTCAGCAACATGACAGTCACACACTTTCCAAAACAGGTTCAGACCCAACACCCAATTAAAATAGGGCAGATCAGGTCAGTAAACCCAATGTTCTGCTGGGAAACCAAGTCCAGTCGTCCAGTTCCACAGTGACCAACCCCTGCTCTAGAACACTTTGGGGGTATCAGAAAGCATTATCTGTTTTATGTTTGTGAAACCATTTTCAGGAAACAGAAGACACATACACATTTCTGAAAGTACTAACCATAAGATCAATCAATCCAAATTTATTTATGAAGCCCTTTTTACATCAAGAGAGTAAAAGCTACTGTACCAAAGCTAATTGCTCCAAACATGCAAAAAGTTGATGTCGCATTGACACACTCCACAGGTCTTTGGCAACATCTTGGTTTATTAAAATTGCACAGCTTGTCTGAACGTCAGCAGAGGAGTCTGTGTCTGAGCTCAGAAAATACCTGGGACCTCAGCAGAACCACAGGAGATGAGAGGTCTGGAGACACTGATTCCCAAAGTGTTTTCACAGATCGAGAGCAAACACAAACATTAGCTGCCAGAACAATGAGATTATAAACACAGCCCACCCATAAAGCCTAGCATTACTCAGGGCAGACACAATGCAACCGTAAACACCAATAAAAGATCCACAGTGTGCGTACTCTGTATGAGAAGATTGTTGCTTTCTAACAATATGATGATGAGAACAATTATGACAGGGCAAACTCAACAAGAGAAACACAGGCACCTCAAAAGCAGACCACAGACTAAAATCAGACTGGGCAGCAGACAGCAACAGCATGACCTAAATTAGAAAAGAAAAGTCTCTAAGTTCTCCTACATCTTAATGGAGTTATGAAGGCTTAATAGAGAGTTAGGGAAGGAAGGATAATCCCCCTTTTTAGCCATTATTAACCATCCATTAATGGACCATCAAAGACTGAACTCCATGAGGCACTGAGGAAGGAAATTGAAACCCGGGGACTGGTGTCTCCCTGGGCTACATTCATGAAGTTATCAGGACTTTCTATTGAACACCTTGTGCCAAGTAAATAAGTGTCTTTTCAACAGGCATGGCAAACAGTGGTGGACTTATGTTGTACTCAAGAGACAGAGAGAGTGAAAATATGATAGCCTAGCTTAGCTCTGCAGTATGTAATCTATGCCAAATTGGTGTAACTGATTTCAACAGAAAGCTACAGGAAGTCTGTAAATCCATTGACATGTAAAATATGGGTTAGGGCTCGGATTTGTGTTAATCAGTGGCACAAACTGCAAATTGAATCCATTTTGATTGCATGTTGTAAGAAAAAATTTGGAAAAGCCCAAGGGGAGTGAATATTTTTGAGAACCAGCAAGCCTTCAGGATGGAGCTATATACAGGAAATAAGGTATGGGTATGTTTTCAGCAGTTTCAAATATTAGCCTGTTTGACATAACAAGCTCTGGCCTCAGGGGGTTTGTGTGCCAGTGAGACACAGGTGGCTCATGTGCGCTCTCCAGTGTTACATTCTTAATGTGCCCTCTCCAGTGTTACATTCTGAATGTGCCCTCTCCAGTGTTACATTCCAAATGTGCCCTCTCCAGTGTTACATTCCGAATGTGTTAAGATTTGATGCAAACAGTGCATTTCAGAACACGGTGGTGCATACGATGTACTTTTATAGATCCTGAGCATGCAGGGCAATCTGACAAGTGTCACTCACCCGAAATAAATGAAGCAATGTTCTACTATATGGACTTCCTAATTTCTCAGTCTGAAAAGTTACTTTTCCTTTTCTTGGACTCCATTGCACCAAATGCGGTAGCTAGTTATCCAGTAATCTGTTACTTACTTTTGGAAACAAATCGTAGCTAAGCAACAAGCTCAGCATAGCAACCATCACCAGGAATCATCTCATCTCCTGAACTAGCTTATGTCGGCTTTTCCTTCAATGTCTTAATTTCATTAGGTGCAACAGGTGTAAATTCTAATCACAACATCAGACGTAGCATCCAAACTAGCATTTAAAACTTCTGTGAAGAACTGGTGTAATTGGCCCATGATGATGTCATCCTCCTGAGGAGGAACTGGCCAACCAGCTGGCTAATCATTAATCTAGAGAAGGATGACCTGGCCAATCAGCAGTCTAATGAAGTGAATATAATTTCCCTGAAGAGAAACCCACATCTGTTGTTGGGGTACAAAGGGTTACACTGATAAAACATTATCAATATTCTCTTAAAATACATTTATCAATGTTTTCTTAAGATACATTTTAACACTTATTTGAATTATTACTTTATTGATGTTTTAACTTATCTTCATGAAGGGAGTCTATTCAACAGTTGACTGACTGTGTAGAGCAGGTCCTTCTTTACCCTGCATATTGCACCCACAAGACATGGTAAGATTCTAAACAAACAAGGACTGGTTTACAATGAAAAAGGAGTGCCACGTCAAAATCAAGGACTGTTTCTATTATGTTCTGCCTGAGTGGTGTCATAGCTAGATGTTTTAAAATCAATTTCTTCAACAACGTTAGACATCTGAACAGAAACTGCATTATTTTGGAGGTGGTAGTAGAAGTATATGGGGAGAAAAACACGGCTTCAGTACGACAAACGTTAATCCTAAAATCCTACACTATACAGATGCTTGGTTACACAACAGCACAGTACTGTACAACCAGACCAGAGATTGTTTGGTACATCAATCTACAAACACATAAATACTGTTAAATTGTGACAATAGCTTTCAATAGAAATCTTAACTAACGTTATTTAAATTAGATATAGCTGATTTTTTAACTCCGGGACATGTAAGTAACTTGCTAGGTATGATACAATATACATCTCTGAATGTGTTCGAATGTGCCTGGATATCTATGACGGTCGCATAACAGCTAGCTAGCCACCCGGGGAGCAAAGTTAGTATAATATGATAATTAAGACTGCGGTGATCGGTTTGTTAATTAAAAATCGTAACTAGTTAGTTAATCTTGTCCAGGACTTCTATTCACACGTCATCATCCTAATCACATAGTAGATTCGTTTGTCGCCTACGTTCAGTTAGCGGTTTTTCCACTTTACCTAGTTAGCTGGTTACAGTAACACGTCGGTTGAATTCAGACAGCTACCGGATAAAGTACGCAAACATTGTGTGTCTGGTAAACGTTAGATAACAACCCGCTACATAAGACAGAGACTCCAACATTCCTGTACGTAGATGTATCTTGTTACTGTACAGTATATTAGCGTATGTAGCTAGTACTGCAGACACCATACAGGCGAACACCCCCAATCCCACACCCATCCACCCAACCCGCACAACTAGACAATGACAGCTTGAGTGAGATGGAAGAAGATATTCAGTGCTAATGTTATCTAACTAACTAGTACCTATCGTTATAGTTAACATATACGTTTGGCTTTATATGACGAAATTAAAAGGTCATTCAAATTATTTTGTACTTACAGTATACCAGAGCAGGAGGTACACACGAAAGACCCCACCGTCATGTTGGCATAGGTTGGGCCGCGTTGGTCGCAGTCAAAGCACTTTCTGTTAGGAGCCAAACTCGTCATTTCTCTCAGCATCTTCAGGTGTTTCTCCTCCTGCTTTCTTTTTGCGCTCGCCGCCATGGCTGGGTTCGGGACAAACAGGGGAAGAAAACAAAACCAGGGAAGGATGGGGAGTTGCAAGTAACGGGAAACGCTTTTGCTGCAAAACGGATACCGACAGTCAGAAAGGAACGGAGGAGAGGAGTAGAGCGGTTGCAGTCGGCTGAAAGAGGGGAAATCTCAAAAACTCGTGTCCTCTGTCCTCTCCCTTGTTTCCTTTTCGAAACCCATTGGAGGAGAAAGTCATAGAGGCGGGACCTCTGGCTTTGTCGCCCAATGGGTTTTGAGAAAGAGACAGGAGGCGATAGGACTCGAGGATATGACATTGGTCTTTTCTCAATATCTTGTCATCGCCTCTCTCATCGTGTCCTTCTCAAACCCAATTGGATGATTAAGCCGTAGGTCCCGCCTTTCTTTTGAGAATGAGGTGTGGAGATCATTGGTGGAGATCTTCCCAAGGTCTCGAGACCGTGTAGTCAAGAAAGTCACGCACCATGGTTTCCACCGGCAAACTAGCGCCATCCAGCAGTTGTGACATTTAATGCATCACGTGCCCTAATTCCGGCAGGGACATTTTTGATGATAAACACCCCTCTAATCTTTAAATGGTAATAAAATATTACGGTAGTATTACATTGGAGCAAGAAATAGAACAACAGAAGAGTTATAACAGAACATAATATAATGTGCTTTGGCATCTGATTTAGATGTCACCTTCTCAGGCAAGAAGGTGACATCTTGCCTGAGAAGAAAGATATTTAACTGAAATTATTTTTAATAATTCAGAAAGAAATAACACATCAAGTTGAGAACCATGTGATAGCCAGGGCTGTAGCTAACAAGGGGAATGTTGGGTATGATTCACGGGGCCCATGGCTTGGCCCATTGACTGTAATAATATCAATGTCATATATAAGTGAGGGGGCCCAGGCAAATAACATTTTAAGGGGCCCAGGATTCCTGGCGACAGCCCTGGTGATGGCTACTGCATTGACAGGAAAATGAAGAGCTACTGTGCTTGCATGCTGTGATTGTGCTGCCCTGGGACTATGGTGATGACCACATTCAAGGTTCCTACCAAAGATAATTAGTTTCACTAATCCGACTGTAAAAGCAAAACATAACCAAAAACATGATTTCTGAAACTTCAAGGGTAAGTCCCATCTAGTTGTCCGAGAGATCTGCTGTGACAGCTTCCTGTGGAGGACACTGTCTTAAAAGAGCCAAGACCATATACACGAACCTTCTCAGAAAGAGTGCACTGCAGACTGAGAACAAGGTTTCCCCTCTCATTCATCATTAAAAAAGCAGAGGTTACTACGTCTTTAAATTTGAGATGTCATTTTAATATTGCCCCACAACCACCACCCACCCAAGGCAGAATTACTGCTTCAATAAAGAATGGATGAGAAACAAGGCAGCAAGTTCCACAGGTTCTACTGCCAATGCTTCGAGGGACCAGGGAGGGAAGTTCCCACAGTTGGCATGAAGTGGGCCAGATGGAGAGTGCAATGACAAATGTATATTACAAACCCATATGCATTTTTTCGATTACACTAATTAGCTTTGCCTGCAACCACTACACATAAAAGATAACTTTATAATTTTGCACTGACAATGCATACACAATTATTTGCAAATGACACGTACTATCAGGCATACGGATGCCGCACACACATTTCATACCCTGCGGCAACTGTTTATCCTGTTGCCTAGTTACCTTAAGGTATTCCAGGCCAAGCTAAAAAAAATGCAGTAAAACTAGCCCTAAAGAAATCTATGTAGCAAGAGGACTTGACACATTTATTACGGCAGTGTTCGAGAGCAACAAAACAACTGCGGGCGATTCCCTAGTGACCGATCTAATTCATATAGACTATGTGTAATGGGCACAAGGCATTGCCCAGGCAACTGAATACACTAGAAGATCCTGACAAGCAAAGTGTGTGTCTTGGATTCTTCTGATCTAAAACCAGTCCTGACATTTGCACATTGCTAAAGCAGTTACTGTGCTTTTTTGAGCAAACTAAATCTAATCTGTTGTGGAAGTCATACATCAATAAAGAACACATCGATAAAGAAAAATGAATATAAAGCAGAGATACAAAAGATGGATACTTTCAAGAGGTACTCAGATACATTTATTATGGACATCATACACTTCACTTTGAGATCAATAATATTTAATGGCAGAGAACAGTTTTTCACCAGTCCTCGAATTTACAAGGAAACCACATCATCTGAAGGGAATTTTTAAGCCTGTGAGTCTGTGAGGAGGGTGGTCCGGATAGGAAAGGGGCCACTTGACTTGGAACCTCGGAGCCATATGGCTTGCCATGAGCTGTCATCAACTGGAGACATTGCAGTGTGACATCATCAGGGTTACAGCATTCAACTACTGCTGATGGATTGGAGAGCAGAAGCTGGAGGCTCCTGTACAACAGAGAAGTCACAGGGTCTTCGGTTTTCAGTGTAGCCATAAAGTTTCCTCAGGGCCACGCGGGCCGCCTCCTCTTCTGCAGCCAGAATAGTCTCTCCTGGAGCCTCAGCAAGGAGCTTCTTATCACTGAGGACAAACAGACAATCACTCAGTTCCATAATTGTCAAACAAAACCATAGAACACCACTGCATCACACAAAAACCACATGAGAAGCGCCAAGCGTTTTACCATGTGACTTAACAAAACAAATCAAGACCTAAGGGCAACACCATATTCCTGGTCAGGAACATCTTCAAAAGGTGTAAAGACGGGTCTACCTGTATAACCCTACAAAGTAGACTGGGAGCACAGTTGCGGCACCAGACGATCTGGTGAGGCGAGGTTCTGGGAGGGCCACGTTCCTCTTGGACAGCTCGTCCACCAGCAGGCCCATGGGGTTCACCACAGACCAGATCTCAAACAGGTCCTTCCCTATCATCTGGGTGACAAGGAAATCCTGGTGGGAGACGACAGGGCACAGGACGCGTCATCCTCTTCACAACCAAATGAAACTGAAAGGTTCACGATAGTTGAATCATAAAAAAGTAGACAAGTGTGTGTGTTGAAAGTTCTACAGAACTTCTTACCCGTAGGAAAAGTCCTGCTCTCTCAGGTCCACTGCTCTCAAGGAGTGCCCCAATCACAGCCAGGAATGTACTATGCAGGACTTTGTCAGGGACAGGGAATTTAGCACTCATAGTTAGGTCCTCAATGGCGAGGTTCCGCGCTACATGGCACACTACTTTATCACTGGTCAGGTGCCCAACAATCGCAGCCACTCCCTCACTGGGCAGACTAGGAAAGCTGGCCCTGTACCAATCAGACAGGAAGCTCTTGGTGAACTCCTGGCCCTGTGTGTGCAGATTAACGTTGTCCCCCAGGACCAGAGTGGCTGTCTCGGAGTCCACGCCAAGTGCCTGCCTCCTCTCCTGCTCCATCTGAATGTAACAGGGGTTGACAAAGGCTGTCTTAAGGAGCTCCAGGGAAAAGGTCTCTTGAAGGCGGCTACTGAATGCCTGGACCTCTGCATGGTAGTCCCAATTAGGTTTTTGAGAGCTGGAAGGCAGACCAGAAACAATATGGATAATATACAAATGTCATCATGGTGACGATGTCCTACGTGCAAAGAATCAATATAGCCCTGTTTCTTATACTCATTTTTAGTCACACTTCTTTGTAGATTTGTCACCCACACAGCAGTAAATAGTTGCATTGGGACACTCCATGTTTGGTAGCTACCCAAGGAATTATAAGGGTTTTAGGGTTGTCCAAAGAGAAGTAAAATTGATGGTTACTGAGGTAGAGGGGGAAACGAAGCTCACGTATTGAAACAGCTCAAGCCGGTCTTCAATAGACGGTCGCGTCTTTATGAGATTAGGAATTTCGTTAGATAGCAGATAGATGTTTACACACAAGGAATTAAACTAAACATTTCGAATTCTGCATCGTATTTGTACAAACGCACAGAGCAAATCATAAACACAAAAACAAAACGGCCTTGACTTGATCCCTATCATGTTACACGCTATCAAGCCAGCATTTCCTTACCGTGGCTTAGGTGGTGGAGGCCCTTCAATCTTCAACTTTCTTTGCATTATAAGCGTATATGCTTTCATCCATCGCTTCTTCTCTCTGGTCTGTGTAAGGAGAACATTCCTACAAACATGTTGATAATGAATTCCAAGTGTTAGCACACCGCGATTTAAAATGCACACTGACGCCATGACAGTTTCTTGACAGTGTGTAACTAAAAACACTCTCCGGATCGGAAACCGTTAGCGTTGAATTAGTTCCAACTTGAAAAAATCTGACGATGGGTTCAACCATTAGACTGGACAGATTACATTTTTAACAACACTTTCTCAGAATAAAATTATGCTATGACTGCTTTCCATAGCTTTAAATAAATTTCAAAAGCAGGCCTTATTTTAGGTCTTTTTTTCTCTGGCTCTTCTATCAATTCAATCAACCTGACTACAGAACGTGCTCTGACCCTTCTCATTCAAAACCCAAACAAACCCCACTTCTACTAGGCATACAGTCCCCACTAGTGAGGAGGACAAATGAGCCAGAAGATGATCATATATATTTCATTTTTTTTTTATTAGTAGGCCTATCAATTCGATGTAGCATTTAAGTTGTTGCACCCCCTATCTTAGCTCCAGGGAAAAGTTCTCTTGAAGCCCTTGCTACTCATATGGACAAGGCTGTCTAATTCATCAGTTATCTTTACATGTATATATTTTTTCATGTCGGACAAATTTTAATCAGGAGAGCCTCCCCTTTTAATAAGATATGACACGCTAGTTAGTTTTGCTGGGTCTCGCTATAATCACACACTAATCACGAAAACTTTCCGGGTTAGAACTCTGACATCCACCCATTGGTTTCATATGTAGGGGCACGCATGTCTACTAAGGCAAATATATCACATTTTATTTATTTTTCAAGTGGGAAGTAATTTAAATAAAGAAAATCTACTCATTTAAATCAAATATGAAAAGCAACCTAAAACTCCGGTCATAAATCCAGTCTAAATTCCGTCCTAAATTGTGTTGTTTTTATACTTCCTCGTAACGCAGATGTACTGTAATCCCAAATGACACCGTAAAGGAGCGGATGTTTACTTGACATACCGGTTTTGATTTTTTAGTTTCGTCATAAAATAAGATTACAGTAGTAAAATAAAAGACACCATTAGGGGAAATGGAAGTGCAAGCTTCACTCATGCCAAGAGGCACAGCGGTTGGATTCAAAGAATTTGCTACGGCCTCGCGCAAGCGCTCAAACTCAGCCAGCGTTCTTTGACTGTTTTACCAGCGTGGGTGAATTTTTATTGTCTAGCCTACAACCATTGAGTAAAGGAAGCATTTAAATACATGCCATAACCTTCTCCGTTCTTCATTTAATGGCCGGTTAGTCATCCAATTAATTGTCAAATTAACTGCCAAATGACATCAAACTAATCCATTACCACAGTTGTATATGACTGATCTCGTTCCAATCAGAGACAAATAAATCCGATTATAAACCAGCTGTTGAAATCCTGAATGCTGATTGGCTGACAGAAGTGGTATACGAGACCGTATGCCGGGGATATGACATGACATTTTACTACTTTAATTGCTTTGGTAACCAGTTAATAAAAGCTATAAGGCATCTCAGGGTTTATGATGTATGGCCAATATACCACAGCTAAGTGCAGTGTCCAGGCACTGTCAACATACCAGCTCT
>JACXGI010006806.1:18911-40284 GCA_016801175.1 Esox masquinongy
GGGGGGGGGGGGGGGGGGGTTAGGTATAGAACAATTGTACCGTGGCTAAGTGCTGTATGGCAATAACACTGCACATGACCACAAAGCACTTCAGAGGAAAAACAACGTGGAAACATTATTGAAATATTATTCTCAAAATTTCATTTACAAATAAATAAATAAAAAATCTTCCTGTTTATATTCCACCTCTTGGCACTCTGTGTATGATCACAGCTATGTGTACATTTACAAATGTTCATATGGATATATTTCACACATATTTAACATGGACATTATTGTACGCATGGTTTACACACAGGTTTGTGCTTATGCATGGCTGATAAAAGAGCCCCCTGTTCCAACTTTCAAATAGACATGGCTTGATTTTACATTGAACTAATAATATACATAATACATCAATACCAGTAACAAATATTCTAAGTCAAATATCAGGATTAGCTGTTTTGCAATTTATTCAGATACAATTCTATGACTTTCAGCCGGTGCATCATGACAAAAACTACAACCAATTTGAAAACATTGTGCTCTAGCCAGCAGGTTCTTTGCAAAAACAGGTATGAACTAATGGAAAACAAGACAAAAAAGACAAAAACATACTATACCTATGAGTCAAATGCTGTAAGTCACAGTTACTGTACATCTTGCAGTAATGGTTAAAATAAATACATTGGTTTTGTCACAGTCTCTATTATCTTAACCAGTACTCCACATTATTTTCAAATCTACTTCACTCAATTTGATGTCTCCACCTTGGTGTTTTTTTTCCATTAGGCATATTATCTTTCTGAATCATCTCTGGAGCAATGATTATCACAAATTTAAATAACATGTAGCTGCTTTTAGCAATGCTAGTATTTACACACTGCTGCAGCTAGGAATGTGCTTGCCAAAGTGTAGGTTGGACCTCAAAGCCAGAAGTTAAGTAACATTTCAATGTGGGCAAAGCCAGATAGCTACTTCATTTAGTACAATGTACTAGGTTGGGGGGCTATCAGGAAAGTCAGTCTTGGGGAGAAAAAAAAAGGAGGTCAGTGGCTAATTTATTCAGAGCTAAATTATCTTTGGTCTCCCTGTCCCCTAAATGTTATTGGAAGGAGACGTAGAACATGACCCATGTTTAGAGAGCTTGTTTAATGAACGTATTACATGTTTTTCCTCAAATTCCCCCTGGGTGAGGACCAGGTCAGTAAGTTCAAAGTGAATTGCATTTAACTTCTGGCTTCCAGCAGACTCCAGTATTTTGGCAGGCTATTTACTACTTTAAGTAGCATTGCTTAAAGCAGCTAAGTAACAAACAAATATATTTACATGCGTTGCTTCTTTGAGGTAATAGGATGTTCATAAAAACATAAACGTAAGAAAACCCAAAACAATATGATAACATTGTAAAAAAAGTAAAATGTACAAGTAGATGTATTCAATACAATTAAACAAAAACAAACATCCCTTTGCCCAATAGGTCTTGATGTGCACACATCAAGGATGTCCAGTGTTGGGATTGAGTGCAGAGAGTACATTTTGCTAACATTTGACACATAAGGGGAGTAGAAAAACTTTGTTCCCTACTCTCTGGCAGTGCTTCCGAGGCCCAAAAGGTTCTAGCGGCGGAACCACACCCAGCTGTTAATAAGCCAGAAGGCTACGGTTAAGGAGTACATGATCACCTCACGCTTGGCCCTCTCCTTGTTCTCCTCTTCTATGAGCTGAAGTCTGCGGTTCAGCTTGATGATCTAACAGGCACACACCAATAAGAAATTTAAGCACCACTAACCAAAACAAACAGGGCAGTCCACAAGTATTTGGACAGAGACACACTGACACTCCAGCAAATTGTATTTGAAATCACATGAAAGCATCAGGAAGCCTAGCAGTTTAGGCATCCGCTGCCTCTACACGCAATACAACACACAGTCAGATGTATTAAGAGCAGACCTGACGTCGAAGTGTTGCTGCATCTACGACAGCCATGTCATCAGGAGCCATGGATACATCTAGAGTACTGTCTAGAGTGGCCAGGGCAAACCTTGAGTAAAGAGAAACAGACCACACACATCCTGGTTAATTTTCTCTATCATCACAGATCATGAATACATGGTTCTTAACTTTAATAAGGAGTAGCTCTGGATTTTGGACATGAAGCCAAGAAAGAACTGGCCCATAAAACTAGCCCTAATGTCCTTTATACAGGATGCAGAAACATAAAAAATATATAAAACTTATCCACAAGTTCATCAAGCTTTGGGGAAGTTGAGCAAAATCTCTCTTTAATGCTCGCTGATCATGGAATCACAAGTATCCTGAATTAATAGAATCTCCTAGGTTAAAATGGATTGCATGTTTTCATGTCTGTAGTTCTATCTTTGTACTGTAACGGTCTATTACTGTTATTAACTCATGCTTCATGTTGACCCAGGAAACAGTAGCTGCATTTTATGCCGGTAGGCCATTTTTTTAAAGTGATTCACGAACGGGGCACATGTTACAAAAACGAACGCGGCACATATTACAAAACAACAGTAAACAGAATTAAATGGTTACATGACACAGTATTCCAACTAAGATCAGCATATCTCAAACCTCTTATTCATGTTTCTTAAAACCACAAACAAGCTTTCCTGGTTATTGGGAAAACAGGATTAGAGGATTATCATTTCACTCAAAACAACAATTTACCATTGTCAATGTATTGCTATAAAAATGAACAATATTGATTGATAATAGTAAAATATATGCATTACATATTACCCAACTAGGTTACTACAAAATACAAAAAACACCAAAGGTCTTTGTTAAGCCAATGTATGGATCCTACTTGTGACCAGTAGGAGTGATGTTACACCATTCCTTTGATCAAAAACCCCCTAAAACTTCAGGGGTTTTCTATGGTGCTGGCAAAATGCTGTTCCGGGTGCAGCATCAGAATGTCCCAAAAGCATTCAGTCGGTTCCAATCAGTCCCACCCCTTGGAACATCAGCTAGTTAAAAAGGCGTTACTGAAGCTCCTGCTAAATGGCATCTACTAAAGTAAATTAGCCTTGGTCTCCAACTGGTCCAGTCTAGAATTATTATGGGACCACGGCCCCTGGCACACCCATTTACTCTGGTGTTGCCTATATTTTGGTATTTCGGCAATTACTTGTACACCTCCCCTGGAAAAAAAAAAACATACAGTGACACTTGACCTCTGCTGACAATTATCGCCTATATAATGAAAAGAAAAGGAGGGAGAAAAGAAGGAAAAGACAAGGAGTGAATGTGTGCCAGGTAGAGTTACCTGGATTCATGCAGGGGGTTAGAGGTCGAAGCAGACCCCCCTCGCAGAGATGGTTTGCTGAAGAGGGCAGAGACAGAAAAAGAAAAGGAAAAACGAGAGACACAGCAGCTCTCAAAATACAGTCTTGCACACGCATGCAATCCCAAAGTCTCTCACCATTCTTTCACTGCATTGTTCCATTATCTCAAGAAAACTGACTAAACGCTAGCTTCTCAGCACATGGATAACACTAAAGCATGAACAGCACTGATTCAAAACTCAAATAACTACTCTACACAATACTCTCCTTTCAACAAACACTAATGGAGACCACAGCTTGATTACAGCAGATCAGGCAAAGTAAATAATGATTGGCGATGAGAAATATACAACATGCTTACAATATTAATGGGGTTACAGTGATAGAAATTGTCAGGTGTTGTATAACATGAAGATGGCCTTAATGTCTCTGCCCAAGCTGGAACAGATGCTATGCCATGGATTAATAGACGAGACTGCTCTCCAACTTTATGAGCTTGGCACGGCGAGCAGAGTGGGAGAGGTCAGCCTAGAGATGACCCTAAGGTTGTGGGTCATGGGGGGGTCACCTGCGATGGTTCTCGTCCAGAACCTCCAGGACCTGCTGATAGGCCCGGCGGGTGGTTGACTGGATGAAAGATAGAACGCCGCTAGCGCTGTAGAGGTTCTGTCCGTCCTCGGCCATGGTGAGGGGGGGGCAGGAGAGGATGGGGGCTGGGGGGGGTGGGTTCACACTAACCCCAGCAACGTAAGTGGCCAAGCCAGAGAAAAGAGCAGAGAAAGAGAGGGGGGGATGGGAAAGAGAGTGAAGTAAAGGGAGAGGAGAGACCAGCCACACTTTACTCACTGCACTGAGATAGACACAATGATGGGCTGACATCAAACAAATCATACAGATGCACCCGTGAAATACACCTTACTCTCCACCATGGAAATAAGATAAGATGTGGCAACAAATGCATGGAAAGGAATCAAAGAATCATATCTCACAAAGATGCTCTGAATTAGCGGAGCAGCAAGGACTTCACATAGTGAAATAAGGTTTGAACAAAGTTAAATTCTATGTTCTGTTCACTCTAAGGTGCTTCTACTTGGTGGGGCATGCACGTTATTAGAAAATTAAAGGTGAAGAGAATTAAACGTACGTTCTACTGCCACGCTCAGGACAGAGGCGAGCCGGACCGGAGATCCAGACACCAGTACTACCAATACACAACATCACCAGTAAACCACAGACATTAACTACAGCCAGGTCATCATCACCACAATGACAGTAAGCGATATACAGCGAGGCAGGCAGATGGAGGAAAAGCACTGGACAAAAGGAAGCAGGCTTATGGAAGAGGACGGGTTGTGAACTGGTGGGTTGAACGTGACTCCTGGGGTGTGGAACACAGCTGATAGGCTACTCACGTTGAATCATTTCTTGCCACCTGGCTGTTCTGACGGACAGTGGTGTTCTCGCTGGCTGAACGCTCCCGCCGCAACCGACCTTGCGAACGCACCTTGCAGGAGGTGGAACAGATAAATGCTGGCATATTCTTCCTGCAAAACACTAACTTTCCCTGGATTTTTAAGGCTAACTAAGGTATGATAGTAATTCTATTTATATATGTTTTACACATAAAAAACACATTACACATCCAGCCCAAAATGGGAGGTTAACAAATCCCAGGATCCATATTTAATGTAAACATATGTCCAGGCTTCAGCTAAAGGGGCTAGCAGTCTTTGGCTACTGGAATGACTGGGGTTTGACACCTGTTATAATTCTCTCAGGCCCTACCACCTTACCTCCTCATTGGGCTGAGCTGGGGCTGCACTGCGCTCCATCTCCATGAAGTCCAGTGGTCGCTCATTGAGGGTGAGGACACGGGGAGGGGTCTTCAAGGACAGGCTCTCTAGTGGGGTGGACTGGATGAGATCCAGGTCCCGGGGTCTAGGAAACTGAGAGTCCTCACTGTCTCCTAAGGAAAACAGTTCGGAAAATTGACTCAAAGGCCACTACAGGGTTACAGGATAATCAACACTACAGAGGCACTATCAACACAAAAACAAAAAATCAGCTACCTGACATGACGATCCGCTCTGGGACCTGCATCATGATGTTGTGAAAGTCATGTGAGCCTGCTTCGGGATTGTCGTGACTGTAGGGTCCCATTTTGAGCATCTCTGGAATCCTCATGCGCTGGCTGATGCCCTCCGTGTACTCCAACTCGTAGTGGATGCGGTTCATCTCCGCCATCTCTGCCGTGGGAGACGGGAACGCTGCGCCGTTCATTAGACTGGAAAACATAACTCATCAGTAAGTATTTAAAGTCTAAATGTGGAAATGGTTACATTTCACAAAAGTGTACTGAAAAAAGTATGGATTTCTTCAAAGTTTATATTTGTCATTTACCAAGGATAGAGTAACAAGTCATAGTAGTCACACCTCCTTAAAACTTACACAGGGCTCAAGACTGCAACTTTACTATTTCTAGGCATTTCGAGTTTATGCCTTGTTCACACCTACACGTCAATACTTTTACGCATGCATCTGGGTACAGAAGTTCGAATTTCCCCCGCTGGTACCAGCACGTGCTACAAATACGGAAAATGGCTGGCTAGAAATCCGGAAAAACAGAGTAACGCAAAATGCATACGCATTTTCTGGAAATTACGCCATATTTTTATACTCATTTGAAATATTGAAAGCAGGCGATAAACCAAATGCACAGGAGTCTAGTCCCACAACACATGCGTACCGCTCAATTCACAATGAATATCTTCCGTCTTAAAGCCACGCACCTTACGTATTTGGTGGAAATGAGGCTAGATGTCCACCAGATGCGTGAAATTGACAGCGGCGGAAAATATTAATTGTAATTGGAGCAGATCGCAAATGTAAATTGGGTCTCTGGTGGTTTGCAATACCGCAAGCGTTTAATATTTTGAGGAAATACAGTGGGGAATTCATAAAAACAGAAACTGACTACAGCTAGCGAGTTGAAAAATAGTTTCACAAAAGAGCTGGCAAAATACATTGATACATAAACTAAATCACACTCTGTTGCCTAGGCAAACAAACTAGAATGTGACGATGTACAACGTAATTCAAGGACTGAGGGTGTAGGATAGGGGTTGTCTAATTTGTGTTTTCAGACTAGGGTTGGTTATGTTGATACACGGGAGGCCCCCCTACCGGTAAAAGTGGCATTCAGTCGTTATATCACCAACCAAGCAAGGGGTGATTCAACAGAACAGGAACCAACCCATTTATCTCCTTTATATCTATTCGGTCTGGAATAAAAAAGTAATTGCACCAACATAAATGAGGTCTCTGGCAAGTCCAGAAGGCGAAAACCCGTTTCAACCCGTCGTCCAAACTGAAAATGTTGACAATATCCTAGACTACAATCCAGACTTGGCTCCGACTTCAAGATCACTACTGTCATCATTTGACCTCGTTTTACACCAGTTCCGTGTTGTTCTGAACACTACATTCTTAGCTGACGTTGGATTTAAATGGAATGCAAGCTCGTGATACTATCATGCGGCGATAAGGATAAAGGGGAAATATTCATCGTCTTCATATATCCACTTACACTACGTTTAAACCCATACAACCGAAATAGACCTTGGTTGGCTGCATAACAACTAAAATAGCAGACTCTCTCGAGTCGACTTCCTAAGTTAGCAAGATTTGTTAAAGTCTGGAAACGTATAACAAAACAATGCCCACTTTAAATATCCTTATCCCGTTCATGAATGCAGTTACACGCAGGATTATTCAGCGAATGGCAAGCTAGTTAGCTACGGTACTGAATGGGGCCTGATCACATACGTTTTGAAATGTTGTTAGCTAACATTAGCTACTCTTAAAACGCATTTTCAAGCTGACCGGCAAGCTTACCCTTTGGTTTGTTCGTCTCCCAGCAATTAAATATAACGTCAAAAAATGATATAGCTAATCCAGCGAACGACTGAAGTGCATTACAGAGGATGAAACATCCTTTATGACAGACGTACGCCTGAAAGAAATAACTATGCTGCCGCCTACGAAATCGGTCCACAGTGCAAATAGCAAAGTGACGTTTTCACGTGCGCAGGCACGAGTGGTCTACATGGTAATACCATACCATGACTGATGTTTGAAATATTAAATGTTAAAATATAAATTCGTGATATGCCTTTTGCATATCACTTCAGCACATATATTTCCTTGTGCAAGATTTCCAATTCATATGATAAATTGCATTCCAACAACATGGCAACGACAGACAGGGTAGCAAAGCTAGCCATTGCTGTGTAGCATTCACGGTTAGATGTTGAAGTAACCTTTGCTTTTGTTTTGGATGTATTGGAGTTGTATGTTGACTGTGACACGAATATATATCATTCCCAACATCTGGGCGGGAGCTATACTCCAGTCAGTATACTCTAAAAAGTAATTTTAGGACTGTCGCTATTCCTCGAAATCAGGTTTAGTCGAACAGACTGAGGAAATATGTCTTGCGTATTCCAATCGTGCACGTGCGCATGAAAAAGCGTGGAAATCTTGTCAATGTTGAACAGGATTAAAATCACCTTACATCATACAAAAACCTTACACCTTACAAAAAAACCTATAGGTTTTACACATTTCCCCGTATAGTCTTATAAGATTTTGAAAATTGGAAATACTGTCATTGATAGTCTAACTGAAACATTAGAGTATAACATATTGCCCGAAGGGGGGCCGAGATATAACACCTACAAGGTCTGGTAACCTGAACACATGTGCCATGACAGGTAAAACCGTGAGACAGGTAAGCCATGACATTAATGGAATGAAACTGAGGGCTGAAAATGCCAACTGTTCCGTAATAACATGGAGTGGTTTAAGCTCATCCCAGTCTGTTGATGTATGACCTTGCCATTGTTGGAAATCACCAGTGCGTGCCGGTCCAACCGAGTTGGGCTGAAATACTTTAACAGAAGGAAGATTGTTAAGAGCTCCAAGTAATGTATGTGCTGGCTCTCTACACAGACCACACTCGCCTTTTGATATGCTCCCACACAGTGGTTCCCAACCCCTGAAGAATGTATCTGTCCCGTAACGTGTCCATCAGAGCACCCTAAAACAATAGTTGCGGGTTCCTTCATGGAGCTATTGCCCTGAGACATTATAGGGATTGGTGGTAGAGTGTGTTCAAGCATGTGGAAATCACCCAGCTCTCGTCACATCCATAACAGCCCTAGGGGAACAATGGCCAAGCATGGATGCTATCAACTCCCAATAGGCAGAAGCAGTTGCAAAAATGAACAGTGGCCCAGGGCTGAAATTAGTCTAAGCAAAATTCATCCACACTCTGCATAGTGATGTACTCGTGATTCTTTAGTGTGTCCAGTTTGAGCAACAGAAGCAGAATGCAGTTAGTCAGACAGATTTTCTCGGATCACTTGAACCCCGTGAATGAACACTAGAAATTTGTATTTAACTGTGCAACGCCTTTAGTTCCCCTGACGTTTTGTGAAAAATAAAATTCATAAATTGTTCAAACACCTTAACAGAAACTAATTTATTGCATGAGCATTCACCCCATTTAGTCAATATTTGGTAGAAGCACCTTTGGTAGCAATTAGAGCCACAAGTCTATTTGAATAAGTCTTTACAAGCTTTGCACATTGGGACAGCGATTTTTATCAATTCTTGGAAAAACTGCTCAAGCTCCATCGAGTTGAATTGGGGTAATTGGTGAACAGCAATTTTCAACTCTTTCCAAATTCTCAATTGGATTATGTCTTTGACTAGGCCACTCAAGAACATTACCTTCACCCCAGATTAATCTTCACTCCAGTCTGACTTCCTGAGCACTCTGGATAGAATTTTCTTCAAGGACCTCTCTGTATTTCATCCTTCCTACAACCCTAACCAGTCTGTCCTGCCTCTGAGAACCAACCCCACAGCATATTGTTGCCACCACCATGCTTCACGATAGGGATGTTCTACTCAGAATGATATGTTGTGTTATGCTTGCCAAAAAGCTCTATTTTGGTCCATCAGACCATATAGCCTTCTTTCACTAGGTCTCACAGTCTCCCACATGCCATTTGGCAAACTCTAGCCAAGATTTGATATATTTTTTATTTTTGCCACTCTCCCACGAACGCCACTTTTGTGAAGCCCCCCGGGCTAGTGTTCTTGGCACAGTGTGTCCCAGCTCAGCCATGGAAGATAGTAATTCCTTTAGAGTTACCATAGATCTCTTGCTGGCTTCCCTGTCTAGCTGACCTTCTCACTGGATACTCAGCTTTTGAGGATGCCCTGTCTAGATTCACAGTTGTTCCACATTCCCTTGATTTCATAGTAATAGACAGTACTGTTGCACCAGGGGATATTCAATGCCTTGGAAATGCTGTTATATCCTACACCTGATTGGTGTTTATGAAGAACCTTAATCCAGATTTGCTTTGAATGTTACTTTGTCTTCATAATACTTTTTGTTAGGTATTGTACAAGCCAACTGTGGAACCTCCTAAAAACAGTTTAACCTGAAATTATGTGAAGCACCTTAATTGCACATGTGGATTCAACTGATTAAAACACAATTTGTTGCACCACAGCTCATTCAGGTTTGTCATAGCAAAGGGAGTAATTCTAACAATTATTTTATATTCTGTTTTATATTTGTCACTATTAATGAACAATTTGCAGCTTTTATTTTTATTTTTGTGGACTTTTTTATGTTGATCAGTTTTGAGAGGCACCGTAATTGCCCTCCCAAGTCCATATTTGGAAAATGTTTAATAACTCAATGCCTTAAGAACAACACTGGAGGTCACTGCATCAAACTCAACACTGGAGGTCACTGCATCCAACTCAACACTTTCTTATTGAAACGTCAATGGAAAACACTTCATAAATACACTCAATCTCTCAAAACTTTTGTCATTGAACCCTGTGTTCCACAATACTGATATAGTTCTGATCTAACACGAGTAATACACCTTTTCAAGGACTTGATGATTAGTTGACAAGTTAAATTAGATGTACTAGTTTTGGATAGATTAAATACATTTATCGGCTGGGCCTCTGTGAGGAAGTTTGTGAACAACTGGGTTTAGTGTACAGAGCAAGCCAAAGCGTAGTCAAAAACTACAAGTTAATGGTATATCGTAAATATGTGATCAAGTAAGATTGTGAATAGTTTGATAAATAAGCTATTAATCATGCATTAAAAATGCATTTAAGCAAATTCTATTTGTGTATACACTTAAATTTGAATGATTACAGTTTCCACAGATAACAATACACAATTTCACATTTCTTTATCTTTTTTAAAGAGCAGGGACGACCACTACCCCTAATCTGGTCAATAAAATGTTAGGCCTACGGCCAAAGGTGTTGAGCGGTAGACGTCCATCTCATTAGTAATGGTAGGGACCCTCTAGTGGCAGTGGGTGGTACGCCGGCACTCTAGGTGAATGGAACCCATACGGCGAATTGGGACGTCGGCTGAGGGACAAGAACTGGAAGAGCCTCTTCAGTCTCTCCACATACGGTAGTCTACTAGCTAGAGGAAACGTTGTACTCTTGTTTTGAGGGGTGCTCAATCAGAAAGAGTATGCACAGCATTTTTTTGACGAGACTGTAGGAGGCATTTACTGTCACCTCTTCACTCTTTACTTGGTCTTCACAGTATTAATGAAAATGTTGTTGGACATTTTAATTTGGTTTACTTTAACACTTGGCACCACGCGCGTCGCATTATCTCTGGAGTTAAAACCTGGCATGTGAGTATATTTGGAGTTGCACGAATGTTTGTTTAATAAATGGACTCATGTTCTAAACTTCGTTTTCAATAAATAAATGACTGTGTTAGTCAAATCCTTATACATGTCAGATTTGCATGATTTGCCACGATTCTAACACAAAATAAATTTTAAACTATACTAGTTAAAAATCGTGAAAAGATACGTGTAAATTATTTTTGACTTTATGTTCTTCACTGGAAGTTTGTAATTTCAATGACATTACTTTTGATAAAATAAGGATTCTGAATGATTAGTTATATCGTGTTATCAGTATGATGCACTTTGTCCGATTAAGAGGCTAACGTTTTCAGAGAATTGTGTCCAGTAGGCGTCGCCCTCAATACACTCCCACGAATAAATACAAAGATGTTCATTTGTATGACTATTATAATACTGTAAAGATGTTGATATAGGTGCAGTTTTGCACGCTAGCATACGAGACTTCCGTAAAGAATGTGGACGCATGCACTAGGGTATTTTTATGACTTTTGGAGCATAATTTTCCCATACCTAATTAACCTTACCGGCTGTAAATGGAACCCATATGGTGTGTGTAGATGCAGAGATGTACGGTACCTTTGGGCTATGGCATGTTTTATATCCTTGTTCCTTCTGACAAATACATGATACATTTATGATGGTTAACAGATATTAAAGTATTCTGCTGCTGAAACTCTTATTATTATAATTATTAATTGGCAGATAGAAATACACCTACACACACGCGCACACGCACACAGACACTCACATACGTTATGACATGTTTTCGCTTGAAAATCAGTTTTGCTTACATTAAAAACTGGTATTGTCTGGAATATTTCATTGGTTATTTATTGGGGCTGTCTGGAACACTGTTCAAGTCTGGCCGAGTATTTGACAACATCAGTCCAGGGACTTCATGCAAGGTAACAGACCAAAACCCAGATAACTAACGCAGATGCAAGGGTTTTACTTTATGCGGTGAATTGCACAGCGCCACACGCCACACAGTAGCGCGTCATGAGCTAAAAAATTAAATACTTCTAAATATTGCCAATTGCCAGATTTATCTAACAGCTAAACCATTGTATCCAGTGCTGCTAATAGGCATAAAGGAACATTATGTAACTGTCTGTTGGGAACATGGAAGGAGTGTGTCCACTTTCTCTATGGTTAGTGCCTGTGTTTCCAACAGCGTCTGGCCTCGGTGTGGTCCCTGGTGACACACACACATATCTGTCTGAGCACCTGTCAACATGCCAGAGGTCTGAAGCTGCTGGGTGGCTCACGGTGAGGTTCAGTAACTCTAGTGCCAGAGGGGCGAGAGTGAACCTCATCCCATTAGCCTTAACTCTGACCCTCTTCTGTCCTGTGCACTCGATCGCGGATTTTATTTGACCTGAGTGACAGCAGAGCCCCTCCCATCCATGTTAATGCTGTGAATCAATGACAAAATGAAACAACGTGGTATGACAAGGCAGCGGTCCCCAGAGCACGGCGCGCACGATGTGTGCACTTAATTCTCCCGTTGGATTTAACCCATGTCAGTGTCTCCGCAGGCCTAACGTTTGTGCGGACTCGGAGATGGCCATGCTGGGTGCGCGCCAGCCTTGTGTTCAGGCCTTCACCCGCATGGTCAAGGTCTGGAAACAGGGCTGCACCGGCCACCGCTGGTGTGTCGGTTACGAGAGGAGGACCGGCTACTACACGGCCTACAGACAGGTGTACAGTATGGATGTGCACAGGGTTTACAGGTGCTGCCCAGGGTGGACACAGAAGGGCGAGGAGAGGGGCTGTCTGCACCGTGAGTTCCAAGACAGACACTGAATACTGTTTCTGTGTTAGCACATACAGTACCGCTCAAAAGTTGCTTAAAAATGTCCTTGTTTTTGAAATAAAAGCTAAATTCTTGTCCATTAAAATAACATCAAATTGATCAGAAATACAATGTGGACATTGTTAGTCTCTGCCTTCGAGGCAGAGTTGCAGAGAAAAAGCCATATCTCAGACTGGCCAAAAAAAAAAGATTAAAATGGTCTAAAGAACACGGACACTGGACAGAGGAAGAACTCCGCCCAGAAGGCCAGAATCTCGGAGTCGCCTCTTCACTGTTGACGTTGAGACTGGTGTTTCTCAAACTAGACACTCTAGACATGTATTTGTCCTCTTCCGCAGTTTGCACCGGGGCCTCCCACTCCTCTTTCTATTCTGGTTAGAGCCAGTTTGTGGTGTTCTGTGAAGGCAGTAGTACACATCGTTGTACGAGATCTTCAGTTTCTTGGCAATTTCTCGCATGGAATAGCCTTAATTTCTAAGAACAAAAATAGACTGATGAGTTTCAGAAGAAAGTTCTTTCTGTCTTGCCATTTTGAGCCTGTAATCGAACCCACAAACTCTGATGCTGAAGATACTGAACTAGTTAAACAAAGGAAAATTTTATGGCTTCTTTAATCAGCAAAACAGTTTTCAGAGTTGCTAGCATAATCGCAAAAGGGCTTTCTAATGATTAATTTGCCTTTTAAATTGATAAACTTGGATTAGCAAACACAACGTACCATTGGAACACAGGAGTAATTGCTGATAATGGGCCTCTGTACACCTATGTAGATATTCCATTGAAAGTCAGCCATTTCCAGCTACAATAGTTATTTACAACATTAGCAATGTCTACATTGTATTTTTGATACTTTTGAATGGTAGTGCACTGTATATTGGATTGACGCATGGACAGCCATCTCCAATGAATTGATTGCGTGCCTATGATCCGTTTGGGCATTTTGTCTGTTCTCCTGAAATGGCTGACAGGTTGTGCTCCACAGGGGAATGTGCTGCTTCTACCTGCTTTAATGGGGGCTGGTGTGCTGATAGCGGTGACCAGGTCTGTCAATGTCCTGCAGGATTCCAGGGAACACGCTGCCAGTATGGTAAGTCAACACGGAATCAGGGATAGAGAGCTTGTGGTCGGGACATACCCTTTGCCGTGGTTTCAGGGCTGTTTGTGAAAGAGTCTTGACGAGAGAGCCGCTGAGAAAGCGGGGGGGGGGGAGAGAACAACAGAGACAAAATGAGAGAATTAGTTATTATATGGTCAAAGAAAATGATTGGTGTCTTTTTGACTTTTCGACTTGTTAACAAGATTGTAAAGGTACATTTTAAACCTTTACATTTTAAACTTTTAGTGTCTCTGTGTACCTACTTCTTTGCATTGTGTCTTATTTTACAGCCCAGCTGTGAGGTTGTCTGTTAATAAATGAGTCTTACCCTTGGGGCTGTCCTGTAGGTGAGGGTTCTGATGAACTTCTATGGATGAAGTACAGACCTTGTGCCTTCACTTTGAGAAAGATGAATGAGTCTTTCCTGAGGCTGCAATCTGAAGTGGCCACTCAATAGGGGTTGCTAGGTAATTAGAGGTGGCAGAAGTGCACTCTGGGAAAGAAGTTACTTTGAAGGCTGGTGCCCTGGGCGCTGGAAGGCTAACTCAACCCTGCCTCTGTTCTGTCTACATGGTGTAGCCTAATGAGAGCATGGGCATTTTAAGCTTCCCACAGACTGGACACTGTCTTGCTGAAAACCAGGCCCCATGTTAACATAAGTCGTAGGGTATAAGTGGTTTTAGGGGATCGGTTTTGCCTTTTAGAATGAGTACAATTTTGTGGACAAGCGGAATGTCATCCTTGAACAAAACTACAATGAGACACTTAATGAATATGGCAAAGAACTGGGATTCTGTCGACATTCACCGGTCCTTCCTTAGCAGTTGTTTGTTTATTTTCTGGCTAATCAGCAAGCAATAATCATTACATCTTATTTTCTAACTATGAAACAATTACAGTCCTTCCAGCGATTGTGCAAACCCAAATAATATTTGATTTTGGTGAAATGTCCCTGTGTAGTAACAAAAGCCCTACTGCTCCAGGATTCTCCCTACTTCCATACATTCCATTCTAACATCTCTTGACCTGCTCCCCTTTCGCACCAACCCCCTGACTCTAGGTGGTCAACCCCCTGACTCTAGGTGGTCAACCCCCTGACTCTTGACACTCTGTCATCCGGTTGGCAGTGAAGTTCCGCGTAAGACTTCCAACAAGGAGGAACTGAGAGCAATTAGTTACACCCCCTTCCCACACCCAAGCTCGAACTCGCGCACACACACACACACACACACACACACATGCGCACACACGTATGCTTGCGTGAACACACACACACACACACACCCAGCATGTGGACGGTTCTGTTAGGCGCTGGCTTTGTTGCTCTTCCTCTGGCTGTGACATTTCACAGGGACACGTCAGTGGTTTGTTTGTGGTGGCTGTCCCAGTTGTTTGGAAAGGGCTGCTTGGGTTTTCACGCAGCAGGAAAGGGTGACCAGAGGGAGGGACGCATGTCAGGGGACAGGGGACGCTGATAAGCCAGGACTCTTTTCCATTAAGGTTTATTGAATCCTGTGATCCGGTCTCCTTCTGTGAGCACAGCAGCGTTCATTCACTTATTCCTCCTCTCTCCCCAGACACTTTTCCTTCCTTCACCTCTCAGATTCAGACTGGTCTAGTCTTCTGCTAGAAGGATTAAAGAAGCACAGCAGCTCAGGCCAAGCAGCCATGTTCTGCCAGCACTCTTCCTCTGTGTGGAATCAAATGCATTAAAGTGGTTAAAAATAGAAATTCCCATTCATACAGACATGCACAAATAGTCTTAGCACCATTCAAACATTATAACCATGCATATTCTGGATATGGCACTCTCTGGCGTTGGCGTGTCAATGAGCTGAGCTGAAACGTTGATAATGCAACTGGCATTATGATGGTCCACGTTCAGATGAACCACAGTACTCCACCGTTTCACTCTGCTTCTTAGCTTTTTGATTGGTTTTGTGCCCAGTGATTACGACCCAGGACAGCAGAGAGGCTCCACATTGCAGAGATCTCTCAAGGCACTCAGAAGCTTTGTAGTGGGTCACCTTCCCTCTCCATCTACTCTGCCGCTGAACACTGCTTTGTCTTTCTGTCTGTTAAACCTATTAAGGACAGGAGGTCTGTGGAGGGGAGGCTGCAGTGTTTCTACAATCTCCATGCAGTTATGCTTTATTGGTTCCATTCAGCATTGCATTCAGGTTTAGACTTGATGTGAGTGAGGGGTAGCCATAATGTGGTGTTTCTGCCTGATAAGAGAAATTTAGACTTGGTGTTTGTCTCAAGGATGAGTAAAACTATGCGGATATATCTTGTGTTGTTTTAGTTAATAGAAAGTGTACTTATGCCGAACCTGTTAAGTATGTGATGCCTGATGTAGAGCAGAGCTAGTCCCTCAACTCTTTAAATAATATTAAAACTGGCAATTGATTCATTGGATCTATATAAAACATTTCCACCAGGTGCTCAATGCATTTGACACAAAACCTTACACACTTTAGTCACTTAAGTCCAGAGTTGCTAATACAAACCAGGTTTGGTAGGTGAAAGGGCTGTTTCTTTAGACTTGGGCCTCTGTCCCATAACTGGAGGCATGAGCTCAGTTCTGGTGACTCAAGGAGCTAATCAGAACAACTTTTGGATGGTGGAGGTGGAGAAGAGTGCTGAGTGAAGGGGACCATAATGGCAGAATATCGGTCAGACTTCAAGCATTCAAATATCTCATTAGAAATAGTTATAGTTGTAATATAATATAAATATAAACACTTGACCACAGCATGTTGAGATAATAATGAGACCACAATGTCAGAACATGAGAGAGACCATAATTAATGTGAGAGAGCATAATTAATATGGAAGAGAGAGCATAATTAATGTGAGAGAGAGAGCATAATTAATGTGAGAGAGAGAGCACAGTTAGGATCCGGTTGTGGATGTAGTGTAATAGAAGCTGTTAGGATAACGATAGATATTCTGCCTGTTCTACATGTTTAGAGTGATTGGCATGTGCCTGGCATGGAGAAAAAGAGAGGGAGATTGAGACAGGGACTGAGAGATGGAGAGACAGAAAGATAGATGGACAGACGTCAGACAGAGGTATTGGAAAGCAAACAGGGCAGACTTGAAAGGATAAGGACAGTTCATTTCTATATTTATTCATCCAGATAAAAAAAAATCTAGAACAATGGTTTTTAGCTCAGTCCAAATCTCCTCAAACATACGAAGTGTGAAATTCAGAGAGGTCTTTCACGGCAGTAGAGTGCAACCGTGCGCTCGGAAGCTCAATTCAAAACCCCGTGTCAGTGAGGGAGGCAGAAAGTGAGAGAGTGTGAAACGAAAGAGAAAGGCAGTTTTAATTCCTCCTTGATTTCAGGTTTCACTGATTTCACCGCATAAGGTTTGCTAGGTATAAAGCTAGGAGATTGCACACTGTCACATGCCTGTATAAAGCTAGGAGATTGCACACTGTCACATGCCTGTTGAACATGAAACAGACTCGGCTCACAAGGCACACTGACTGCTCTCTCCAACCTCTTTCCCAGCCCACGTAGGTTTGAACCTCTTTGTTGCTGGCGACAAGCTGTGTCCGTGCACTTGACAGCGCTTCCTTCATCTTTGCTGGGGGCATCACTGAATTCAGTGTACACTGTACTAATGCAGTCCTTCAGATGGTGTCTGTCTGCAGCTTTGCTGATGTGTTAAACACATGATAGGGCACGGTCCTAATGGCTGTGTTCTCCGTTTCACTTAAGCCTCGGAAAGGTGTAACAAAGTGAAACAACACGTCGGTTTGCAGGGCATAAAAATGAAAAATGAGAAGGGGTGATTAAATGTTGAGGACATGGTGCATCTGTTTTGAGCCAGAAACTCCACATTCTGCTCATGGCGTTTTTTCGTGAGTATACCTTAATGGACAGTGCCGTGCGTGTGCCATTGTGCATATACAGCTCCGGAACAAAACTGAGAGACCACTGCACCTTTTTCTTTCCTTTCCAAAAAAGTCAAAAAGGAAGGTTTTGAGTGAGGAACAGGAAGGGTATAAATTAAGAGACCACTGCAAATTGAACGGTTCAGTTCCTCACTCAAAACTTTCCTTTTCAACTTTTTTGGAAAGGAAAGAAAAAGGTGCAGTGGTCTCTTAATTTTTTCCGGAGCTGTACATACAGTACCAGTCTATAGTTTGGACACACTTTCTCATTCAAGGGTATTTCATTATTTTTACTACTTTCCACATTGTAAAATAATACTGAAGACATCAAAACTATGAAATAACACATATGGAATCATGTATTCTTCAAGGTATCCACCCTCACTGCATTCTCTCAACCAGCTTCATGGGGTAGTCACCTGGAATGTATTGAACAAGTAGTTTTACCTTGTTAAATGTTAATTTGTGGAATGTTTCCTTAATGGATTTGAGCCAATCAGTTGTGTTGTGATAAGGTAGGGTTGGCATGCTGAAGGCCATCATTATGTCTGCCCTGTAGTAGCCCATATTATGGCAAGAACAGCTCAAATAAACAAAGAGAAATAACAGTCCATCATTGCTTTAAGACATTTAGGTCAGTCGGTCTGGAAAATGTCAGGAACTTTGAAAGTTTCTTCAAGTGTATTCGCAAAACCTATTAAGCCCAATGATGAAACTGGCTCTCATGAGGACCGCCAAAAACAGACCTAGAGTTACCTCTGCTGCTGAGGATGAGTGGATGATCTCTGCACGTGTGGTTCCTTTGGAATGTGCACATGGAATTGTCCTCAGTGTTCAAAGGTTCTATCATGACCTGTCTTTTAACAGAGATACAGGTCACTGTTAGACTCTCTCTAGCCATTACCGTAGGCATTTCTTCTCTTTTTCCCTCCGACGAATGAGCTAACGTCTGGACAGAATTAGAGGTTTATCACCTTTTGCAGCATGCCCGACAACAGGAAGTTCCAGTTTTTATTGAAAATGGCTAGAGAAAGCCTGTGAGCTGGACTGCGCTTGTGAACGACAATCTTAACTCCTGTACTACACTCAGTTGTTTCAAGAGTTTCTTACAATGGCAGTTATGTGAGTTTAGAGGTTAATCTACAGTCCCCTATGTGTGTGATGGTGTGCATGTGTGCATAGGGATATGTTACTGTATAGACCAAACCTATGTAGACTTGAAATGTAATTACTGATAAACACAATCATGAACCGACATTGTCTTTGAGCCCCTTTGAGTGTACTGAATGGATTTCTGTGAGGAATGGGAATTGAGAGGTGTTGTAACTAACTGGCAGTCTCTGACAGACAGACTGGTTGTAGAGCAGACCGACATAGAAATGTTGTGCTTCCTAATGATGTGCAGATTTATAGTGCATTCAAGGATTAACAAATCTTTTCAAGTTTGTAACTTACATCTTATATGTAAGATTTGATTTGTCCCAATAAAAACTGTATCAACCCCAACAAAACAATACCCATGTAAGGTCTGCCTCCAACTCTTGTCCTCGACCTTCCCACCAGGCTGGTGAACGCACCTCATTCACTCAATCCCTTGAACGCACCCCTCACAGCGGATCCCAATCCCCTGAACGCACCCCTCACAGCGGATCCCAATCCCTTGAACGCACCCCTCACAGCGGATCCTAATCCCTTGAACGCACCCCTCACAGCGGATCCCAATCCCCTGAACGCACCCCTCACAGCGGATCCCAATCCCCTGAACGCACCCCTCACAGCGGATCCCAATCCCCTGAACGCACCCCTCACAGCGGATCCCAATCCCCTGAATACTAATCATCTAAATGCCACTCGGTGCTCTCCCTCTTCCCCTGCCACCATATAGCCTGGTCATTCACACCCTGTCCTTGTGAGATATAGCCTGGTCATTCACACCCTGTCCTTATGAGATATAGCCTATAATATTGCAACCCTACTAAGTCTGTTTGATTAGAGTTATTCTGTCTGACCATGTTTTTGGATCATCCCGTTTGGTACTGCTGCCTCCTGTCTGGGTTGATACCTGTGTTACTGACCTTCGGCCTGCCCTTCAACTACGTATCTGTTCCTGTATACAGTATATTGTTGGATTATCAAATAAACATACTGCACTCTGCGCTTGGATCCAGCCATCTCTCTCTGGGTGCATTCATTACAACCCATTCATTTTAATCAACATAGTAATGTTATGTTATAAACACATTATAAAACATTCGCTGTTGCTGCAGAATTATGTTCCTGTCTTGAATTAAGAAATGGTATGTGTAATAGTAGTAAAATAGTGATAGCATAATAAAAACATGCTGATTCATTGGATTAAGTTTATATAGCCCAGGGCATTCCTTCTGTTACCCTGCTTGAACAATGTTCCCCCTATGAGGAATTTAACCAACTTATCTACAGTTATTTATCCAAGTATTTGGGGGCTGGGAACACACTGCTATCTAGTCTTGGACCTTTTCAAGCACTCTAAGACCAATTATTCCCAAGCTTAATTCCATGCTAAGTCTCAAATCTATAAAAGCCTGACTAGAGGAAAATTACGAACGAGTATGATGAGAACATTCCCCTGGCTCCTCCAGGGAATTTCTATAAAGTGCGAACCTGTGACTTTGAGAGTGTTTCACTGCAGCAGGTGTGTGGAGTGTTGGTTGACTGATGGAGAGTCACCATTCTCTGAGTCTTTTTTCTCCTTTAATATCCTAGATCTGTTTGACTGCTTAATGGAGACACAAACAAGTACGTACTTAAAAGATTAAATTGGTCAAATGGTATGAAGTTATTGTAATTCCACAGCCTTTACTTGAGATCAAGGTTAATACTTTAACATTGTTGTAATGAGGATAGATTTTATTGCAGGCTTCATCCCACACAGTGAAATGGAGACAGGAATAAGTGCAGATTATTGAAGCACTTAACAATAGCAATGAAACAAGAATCCACATAAGTATATAGTCAAAAGTGCAAAAACGTAAATGGTCACAATCGTGCCAAAGAATGTTTGAGTCTGGACCGAGTTTTCGTTTGCTGTAATGAATGTCTGCATTTCTGAAAAAAGGCTTGCTCTACGTGTGAGTGCTAGTCTGCTGGGGAAGGCTCTGAGGCAAAGAAGGTGGCTTAGCTTTCCAACTGAAGCTGTTGTAACACCATAGTTATTTTTTTCCATACACAATGTCCCACGTGTTCCTGGCTAAGAATATTCTTCTGACTGACGGGATGTGGAAGGTATGGAGTGAAATTGACCGCAGACTGGCACTGGGATTTGCATGAGGTTACCATACTCCCAACATGAGATGGCGACCTTCTACTCCACCTTCACAGGAGCGCAATGCTCCATGAGACTCCATTATCACTGACGTCTGACTTCTGGCGTCAATAGTGTAGAAAACAGTACCAGCACTTCTACGTCCCTCAGCACCTCTATTACCCACAGCACCTCTATTA